>DWKA01002284.1:0-10892 GCA_018249155.1 Panoquina ocola ocola
ATACGAGTATGTCTGTGGTAAGATCCATAGGAAACAAAAATAATCCACGTGAGTTCGCGTATTTTGAAGCAAGCTGTAGTCAGACGAACTGTCTTGGTTTATTTTTATTATCCGGCATGAAATAAACTGTAACTAAAGATTGGCACACTCTTTTTATCACTTGGTGGATTATTTTGATACTCCGTCTTTTAATGTTCATTTACTGATAAATTCCAGGTGAAATATAAATTATTGATGTTCATAATAAAAAATCCATATTCTGTGTTCAAAGAATATTAAAAAAAACATTTCCATATTTATGAGATTAAAGTCTTACTATTGAGCCAATTAAAATAATGCCACGGTGAAAACAAAAACATCCACTCTACGAATAAATGCATTATTAAAATTAAGTCTAAACCTGAATAATGTATTTCGTAGCTAGCTAGTAATTAAGTAACTACAACGCGTTCAAGTAAAACTTATCTCCATATGTGTCCTGCTTCTTCCAGAACGGAGATCTCTGCATATCAATCCTCCATCCGCCCGTCGACGACCCCCAATCTGGGGAGCTGCCGTGCGAACGTTGGAACCCCACCCAGTCGGTGCGGACCGTGCTACTCTCAGTCATATCACTGCTCAACGAGCCCAACACCTTTAGCCCTGCGAACGTCGATGCCAGCGTCATGTACCGCCGCTGGCGTGACTCCAAGGGCAAGGACAAGGAGTATGAGAATATCATTAGGTAAGTTAAGCTCACTAACTGATTGGCGTACCTCGCTTCGACACGAATGTGACGTCATCATGAACTGATCATGTGACGTCACAATCATGTTCTGATGCAAACGGAAACCGCATCTCTGACTCACTACCCAATCTACCTATAGGTTCCTCAAACAAAACTTAGACATTTTAAACGATATATCTGGAAGCATCTAGAAATGTTAGAGCTTTCGTCGTTCGCGATCGATCGAGTAAGCCTCAGACGATGTAACGAGTTAGGTGAGTTCTGGTTACAAAATTTCTAGAGCGCTATGGAAATACGAGGGACTTGTTATCGTTAAAATGGGACTGTTATCAGAAGCCTTTGGAATGTAAGAAGAACTAACTAAGTCAGATCGCTCAGATATTACGGTGAATAAACTGACTGCATTTTCAGATGGCAATCTTCACACATTTCACCGAAGCATGTGATAATTACATTCAAATATTACTTATATTGCGAAAGTACTTTCAATTAACACTTTGCATTATATGTGATACATATTGGTGATTTAATTTTCAGGAAACAAGCACAAGTAGCGCGCATAGAAGCCGAGAAGGAAGGCATAGTTGTGCCCCTCACTTTAGAAGACTATTGCATAAAAACTCAAGTTAAATCAACGACGCAAGAGCCACAGGTAACTTTTATTTCGCATACTAGAAACTAAAGTCCAAGAATCCCATTTAATATTTTTTGCCCACGCCTGACAGAATGGAGATGATATATAATATAACGTTTGGGATGAGAGAATGTTTGTGTATGTGTTTGTCTAAACCAAAGTTACCATTTATCTCTAATGCCACTGGTCAGATTTTAATGCGTGATGGGTTTTGATTTGTACATGTTCTTAGATAGGTGTTACGGTAACACACTGTCAGAAATTCTAAAAATCGTTGTTAATGGATCTATTGCGTGGTTTTTATAAAGTATTTTCCTTAGCGACACCCGTACGGAAATAACATTGATTTTATGAGGAAGTACACGGATCATAAGCAATCAACAAATTCTTAAGTACCAACTTGGCTCTCATTAAATTTGTTGAGTCAAAATTTTAAGGTTGTGACCCATCTATATATCATCTTATGACTTTATCACGTATAATTATCGCCCGGAAACCGACTTTATAGACAACCTTTTTTATTTTATTTTGTTTATCATACTTTAATAATTCCTTCCCCAGCTGGATATGACAGACTTCTACGATGACGATTATGACGATCTCGATTCTGACTCTGATGAGGAGTTGGAGGGTGGGGATGGTGACGCTGATGACAGCGGGAACGGAGAGTCGTGAGGGTGGACCAGCGGACCACTGCTAGCACTCGCCATCGCGCCTTGCAAGCGCGTACGGACCATGAGACCGCTATGAGACACACAATATACCACGGATCCAATAGTATTGCTCTTAGTTCCTGTTTAAAGGTTTACAGTGACCTAGTTTACTCCATACAGGCCGGAGGGTAAAGAAGCTTATGTATAAACTCGTGAGATGTAGATATAGTTTACAAGCTGCTAGTTAGCTTGTAAATGCTCATTACACTCGGCGAGTTTGCAAGTAGATGGTAAACTCACCGGCTTGTAGCTAATAAAGTCGCTCAATGTAAGTCATACCACACATTTATATTTATACCTGTAGTTCTTAGTTGGCGCCCAACGCGGGACAAATGCATTGATTTGCACGATTAAATAAGTCACGGACTATAATATCATTCTGTATATACATAAATGTTTATTGGTTAAGTTGGAAACTGCTGTAAAACTTTTTCACATGTATATGTGTATGTTTGTTTATCTATAATATTTTTGGTTGGCGCCCAACGAGGGATTACTGCAAATGATAACCATAAAACTTGTTTTAACACGAAATAATAATGACTTCAACTCTCACTTATTACTATATGCTTCTTTGTTTTAAAATAGATATCATTCAGTTGCTGTTGATCTGCCTAGTCAATAAAAATGGCTTTATGATGCTTCATCTTGGCGATTATTTTATTCAAGACTATACCAGTTATATGACTAAGGAAAATGTTTTCTGAAAGTCTATTGTCATATTCTTCTTTAATAACATTGAATTACCAAGGACTATACTCATTTAAAATCAAAATTGATAACTGTAAGTTTTAAACTTTTTAACTATTGTTTGAAAACATACCGGTTTATCTAGTAGCTTGCATAATTATATTTTAAAAAATCTAATTGTATTACTCATTAGATTATTCGTAAATGAAACAAAATTAATTAACTAGAATTATATTATTATCAAGTACCTATTTTGCATCACATCTAGATTTATCGTATCTCGATAAATATTTTAAAATTGTAAGTGTTATAAAATCAATTCAATTGCATCTTGATATTATGTATATATCTGAAAATATGCTTAAACGAGACATGAAAGTGATACATAACCTTTTAATATTAAACCATGCTCTTTGTAAGTGCAGAAGCTTTTTGTCGTAATCCTGTAGCTTAGATTTTATTTCAATTTGTAGCAAATAATTATAACCATAGCGTGTAAAAAAATAATTTTGTATAAGTGTCCGTACCGCTTGCATGAACTGTATAGATTGATTTTAACAATGTATAAATTAATTATTATATTGCCCTATATTAAGATTTTTGAGATAGGTGATTTGTATTACATATTTTTATTTTTACTTGAAATATATTTATCTTATAAACGATTTCTTTCTCTCCAAGATATTGATTTAATAATATTTGATGAATATATTTTCGAATTACACCTATTTACTTGGACTTGTAATGATCGAAGGAGTAAGAAATGCATAAAATATAAAATTAAATGGTTTCCTAAAAAAGTCAAAAGCTCATAAAAACCATTCAAAGGGCTTAAAATAAATGTTATCTAAAATAAAATAAAATTCGTGCAAAGATTACACACCGAATTCAGTACTGCTTGCACATCTTATTATATTCTCAATAAATTAGTCCAATTTACATCTCTAGTGTTAACTTGATCAATTACAAAATTAGCACTAGTATAGTATTGATTGGAACTCACTTCATCCGTAAAACTGAAATTACGCAGATATAAAATTGTAAATTCGTACCGGATTTGCAGCTATCGATTACATTTCAATTGTACAATCCATAACGAAAATGTTGCTTAACAAAATACTTATATTATAGCTATTTAAATGAGTTCGGTTGTTTGCAATCTAATTTTGACTCATATGAAGGCTCCCTTCATAATAGATAATATTCTTATATGTAAAACCTATAAAATTAATGATACAACAAAAGATTTATACATGTATATATTTTGGTCATAACATAGTTATTCTCAGGGACTTAATAACTGTACAGAATTGTATTCGTAATTGACTATTAGTCAAATGTTCGGGTTTAGATTTTATGCTCAAGTTAATATGTAGCTGTGTATTAACACATGTTATAATTATTATAGTGTATGTATAATTAGTATGGTCATAGATAATATTACTTTAAATTGATATAAAGCTTCTACAGAATAGAGAAACTGGTTCAATCTGATAACAATATGGTAATACATAAAGAAATTTAAAATAACTTTTACATTATACAATAATAGTTACATACAGAATTTAACACTATTTTAGATTATTTGGGAGTAATTAAAAATACAATTTGCCGTAGAACTACTTACAAGTACAATGAAAAATTGCCTGCTAGTTATAAACACACACACACATCATACTTATAAGATTTAAAGAGTACATGCATATATGAACGAAATTATTTAAGTAAAACAATAATTTTAATGTGTAATATGCACTAAGTGAACTTAAATTACGTAAGTAGTTATTGGTGTATCTAATTGTTCCACTAACTAATGATTTCTTGCCAAATGTGGCTACACTTTGTGGATTATAAATGTGTAGAATATATTTTTACATTACTTCTTTTATTAGTATAATAACATTGTCGATGTAAAATATATATTACATACCTTATACTGTCCAATGTATGTAATGTGACAGTTTTAAAAGTTTCATTAATCCCAATGTTTTTATGTTGATTTAGTGAAGATTACGTAAAAAATATGACGTAATTAAAAAAAATATTTTGCACTTTAGACATGAATAGTACACGCACTAATGCTTGATCGTTTCGTTACGTGATATTAAAACATTTTATTTTAAATTACTTAATTAAAAAATCCTGCCTATTTGGCTTGTATTTCGCAAGATAATATTTGACCTTGACTTGATTAGGATTAGTAAAAGAAAAATGATTTAAATAAACGCATAAAAATTACTTTTTACAAAATAAATCAAAAATTGCAAGAAATGAAAAAAAGTAAAATAAAAAATATTTCATGCTTTAAATAAAACTTAGGTTTAAAAATTTCCATACTTCAACAATTGAATGTCTTCCTCAAGCTACAACTAAAATGTGGACATATACATTTTCTATAATTCAAATTGATAATGAACATAATATGCCTCTTGGTAGTGTTAGTAGCATAACATGATAATGGCGTAAAATACTTAGTACCATATGATTAACATGTCCTATGTCGTTACAGTTGCCAGAGGTTTCATTCAGTATGTGAAGCGGAGAGTTTTAAGTTTAATTGCATATTAAACGTATAAAAAATATAACAACATAATATATATTTTCTTTTATATTATATTGGCTGTAAAACCTAACATGTTGATATTACTGCTGCTTATTTATGGTGTATAAATGACAAAACCAATTAAGTTTCGCACTGTTTAAATACTATTGGAAATCCGTTTTTATATAATTAATAAATGTATTTACAATAGGAATTTATAAACTCGTCCGATACTTAATTTAATTTAGACTAAGTTACATTAAGAGGTTTGGAAAGTGATTGTAGTGAAATTCACAAAAATGTTAATTGCATTACGATATTCAGTAATAAAGCATTATGTGTGGATGCTAATCTCTTTCTTTTTATTTTGTCAATCCAATATCCAACAGCCTGTTACGGGAGTTACAGATAGTAGTGATACTTTACCATGGTACGATAAAGATGAATAATGAAATCAATTTCCTCTAGATAAATAATAATATATTCGAAAGTTAACTGTAAATTCAAGTTAACCTACGGATAAAGCATCAAAAAGTTTCTTGTTGCCATTTACTAGTGCATCCTAGGCAATGTTCGAGATCAAGTTTAAATAAAGTATAAAGTTATTAATAATATATTATTATATCCCTATAATCTTATATTCCGTTTGATATTTTAGCTTCATGGTCAGTATTTTAACCATAGACATTTTACGACTTTACTATACTGCATATATATTCTGTGACTTAAAATCCAAATAGTTTTGTATAATCTGTAATTATAAATTGACATTACGAATGTCAGAGTTATTGACAACTGATAACGTATCATCGTTTTTGACCATTGACTTTAGTATGTACATTTGACATTTTGTTTCATTATTTTCATTCATAGTTCTTGAAAACAACAATACTGAAGTGAAGTTTATGGACCAGTGAAAGTGAAAAATTGTTTAATTCTTTTTTTTAGTTAGGTTTTTAGTAAGCTTAAATAAAACGATATATTTTTTTACATGGGAGTAAATCTTTATCTCCTTTTACGAATATCGTAGTTCCTGGTTCCTGCAAAAATGAGTTATTTAAGTGATTTGTCACAGTCGAATGAATACTTGAGTTTTAGAAGTAGCATACCACTGCGGAAAGTTGTTGTTGATTCAGATGGATCCAAGGTAAACAAATTGTTTTTAATATGCATTATGTTATTCTTATACATCGAATATTGAAACTTTTCGACAACACTATTTTGTGTCTTGCCAATTATCTTTCGCTATTAGTCATAAACTAGGTAGTTTGACTATTTATCCGATTAAGAAAGATAACATTCAAATAATAGATTTTCTAGTATTCATTTTAACTAATCATTTTGTAGGCCTTTGAATTAATTCTTACATACTCTGCCACTGGACAGCAACAACATTCATTGACATCCACGGCAAATAACAAATTTATTTATCCATATTTTAAATCTTTTAGGCATGGAGAATATTTGACAGTGGTCCAAAGTCAGTCAGTTGTCCGCTAGTATGCCTGCCTCCTGTCTCTGGAACTGCAGATATTTTCTACAAGCAGGTCATGGGCCTGGCTTCTCGTGGTGTCCGTGTCATAGCTGCAGAGTCACCACCATACTGGAATATGAAGGAATGGTGTGATGGTTTCAAACGACTGATTGATTATCTAGAACTAGATAAGGTTCATCTTTTAGGTGCCTCTTTAGGTACATATTATATTTGAACTGTTATTACTATAATTAAAAGCTTGACAGGTATTAATAATGTTGTCTCGTAATTGTCCAACCTTTATGATATATCTGTCCCTGTTGAGAAAGTTAAATTAATAAATACGTAACTCCATGAAATCATCATATTTAGAAAAAAATCATATCAAGACTATTTGTGGCTCACTGTAATAAGTTAATTATGTTTAAAATTAAAATGTTATGACTGCAATTTGTATTTTTAGGAGGTTTTATTGCACAAAAATTTGCAGAATTGACAAAGAATTGTCCTAGAGTGGCATCTATAATACTCTGCAACTCATTCACCGACACATCTGTCTTTGAGTATAATGATTCTGCAGCTTTGTTCTGGCTATTGCCATCCTTGGTTTTGAAGAGGATGCTTATGGGAAACTTTACTGCTGAAAAAGTTGACAAAAGAATTGCAGAATCAATTGATTTTATGGTTGAGCGGGTAAGTATCTTAAAAATCTTACTAGGTTATTAGATAACAATAATTTGACAAAGTAGTGTTACAGAATTGATATAATTATCATAATTTTCTACTTAATATGTTTGTAGTTGTGTTCATTTACCCACTTGTATTTAGTTCAATAACATATCTTGAACTCTGCTCTACTTGATTCTTATCTTAGCCTTATTTATTTTAGTAACACAGTAAATATAAAAAATACCGAGCTTTATCAGTTTTATCATAAATTATTAGCATTAGTGTCTTACCACATGACATTTATATTGGGTATGCTAATAGCCTGGTAGCTTTTGTTGATGATAAAATGATTGATGAGTCAAGAAACAACATTAACTGAATGGGTAGAATACTGCTTCATAAGGCATGAAGCAATCAATCCCAGTTGTTCATGAGTTAAACTATGTCAAATGACTTTCACACATCAAAAAACTTCTGACCAAGTATTAATTGACTACTAACTTGGAATGGCTCAATGCTATTGCAGTAGTTAGTCTAAATGTTGTAGCCAGGGACTTAAATATGGATCATCTATGCTGGTTCATTTATTATTAACTAGTTTCCGCTCACAGCTTCGCCCGCGTGAAATTTGACCGATCCTGTGGGATTTCCAGGATAAAAACTATCCTATAACTATCCTATGTTATATGTGTGCCAAATTTCACGAAAATCGGTTCGGCAGTTTTTACTTGAAGAGCTAACAAACAAACAAACACAAACTTTCACATTTATAATATTAGTAGAATAATATATTTAGCCAGAAAATAAATGCCTGATCCACATGATAATAACATTGTAATGTTGTTTTGCAGTTAGAATCCTTGACACAATCTGAGCTAGCATCAAGGCTAACCCTAAATTGCACCCCTGGATTTGTCCTGCCACAATTATTGAAAGACATGCCTATTACTATAATGGATGTTTGGGATGAGAGCGCATTGAGTTCCAGAGTTCGTGAGGATCTATACAAGTCATATCCTCAGGCGAAACTCGCTCATCTCAAAAGTGGGGGGAACTTCCCCTATTTGAGTAGGAGTGATGAAGTAAATCTTTATTTATTGGTAAGCCATTTGTATATCATATATTTTTAATAAACTACATTATAATATTTTATTTGCTGAATATTATTAACATCTAAAAAAATTCAAATACTATACCTATTTTGTGTGATATCTTGCAAGTTTCTTGGAAACTTGGAACTTTGTCCTATAAGCCTTATAAATAGAAATACACTTTACTTTAGTTTCAATTGCAAAACAATTTTATGATAAGTAAACCTGATACTGACACTCAAGGTCGGCTACAAAGTGGAAACTTCAATTAGGAACACCAGTTACTATATCTTTAGCACTCTAAATGTTAATTTTGAAGTCTTAACTGTATTTATTTTATTTTCCAGATACATTTACGACAGTTTGACGGCACAGAGCTATCTGCGTCGTATCTGAGTTTGCACAAAATGCCAGCTACTGCCCAATCAGATGAAGGTTCCGTTAGCTATTTTAATAAAAAAGATAAGTCTGTCAAAATAACGTAATTTGTGGACTATCTTAACTTTTTATGACCATTATCAATAATATATCTATCCATTAAGTATACTGTCAAAACGTAAATGATTTTTTATTACTTTTTTAACTTATCCACATATATGGATAGATAGATTATTACTAAAAATAGCTATATATAGTTATATCAGTATCGAAAGTATGTCTGTTACATATTGTCAATTATATATTGTAAGATCAAAATGCTGTTTAAGAAATGTTGATTATTCAAGCAGCTATTAGTGTTAAACAAGTTGTAATGAATTCTGCATTCAAATTTTCCAGTTTTAAGTAATTATCAAAGTTCATGTAACTGGTTTGAAAGTCTAAAAAAATGTCAACAAGAATATAGTAATGTTGAAGCAGCTTGGACGATCGTTGATTATACATTCCAACAATATTCTTGAATTGTTATTGTAATTTAAAGCAAATGTATGTATTATAACTGTATTTGATTGTATATTGATTGTACATTTAATATGTATTGTAATTATATACAGGTTATCATGCTAATATTGATATAAATAAACAAATATATTTTTTCAAATTGCAAAATGTTGTTTTACTTATAAACTAAAGTAGGAATTTTGGTATTTGTACGCCAAATCATAATGCTGGTAAGCCAAAGGTTGGTAAATAACATTGAGCATATAACCAAATAGAGTAGTGTGAGCTAGAAATGGTGTTTGATGCTAGATGCGGTGCTTCCCAACCGTCCCCCTCTCTAGACCACCTGGGTGTACGGTTGGGAATTTTTTTTACCAACCGTTCACCTATCAAATTAAAAGTTTAAAATTCATAAATAATATTCCCAACTGTCCACCTCGGTTTTTTGATACCGGCTGGAATAAAGTGACATAAGCTGAGTAAATAATAAAAACCAATTCTTTATAATTTTTTCAAAATGTATAGTTTCACATAATATGGTTTCACTGTACCAAAGCACAGACCACACACCTACATCAAACAAAAAACCTACTGTAATAATTTAAATATGGCCGATTTCAATATTCTATCTGTCCATAATACCCAAGCCAGTTGCCTATTATCACAATACATGAATACATATTAACAAACTGTACATATTTGCATTTAGCTTCCTAGTGAGCTCAAACCACTTGGAATAAGTCTTACGCAAGTCTTGAACATTCACACACATTTATAATTCCCCTTTGGTGAACTGCCTACAATATTTGGCTAGAATATAATTATGATAATACGGTATTTGATTGTATAATATTCATAAAAAAACTGGTCTCAATTTAAAGATAATTTATTTAACAAGCATGTCTATACTTAATCATTCTATATTTCTTTCTCCATATAACTTTGTTGTTTTTTCTTTTCCTTAATATTTTGTAACGCTTTGGCCCTTTCTTCATCATCCGAGTAATATTCTGCCAAGCTGTCATCTTCATTGGGCACGGGTTGTCCAGCCATTGTTGTGCCCTTCTCTGATGAAGCTAAGTTTAGTTTGATTAGCGGGTCATCTAACATAATCTCTGGGACTATTGGCTCCCCATATGAAGTTGCTGGCTTTGTGTTATGAGCAGTCACTGTTGAGTATATTGACATCGCCTGCAAGCAAAGTTTGATTTCATTTTTATTTGCATGGTAAGTTTATAGAAGTGTATGGTCTCGAGTTTACATAGAGCTGTTTAGACTACGACACTATACACGGGACACTCATCGAATGTCTCTATATGACCACGAGTGTCTGTAATTGGAAAATGTATTGCGACACGATAATTAGTGTCGCTCCAGCCCATAGAAAACAGAGAAGGTATAGAATGATGATACACTCAATTTTGTATAGGAGCCTCGCGCGCCACTTCTCTAGACCACGCACACAATCACAAA
>DWKA01002285.1:0-10892 GCA_018249155.1 Panoquina ocola ocola
ATCGGACCAGTAGTTCCTGAGATTAGCGCGTCCAATCAAACAAACAAACTCTTCAGCTTTATAATATTAGTATAGATAGAGCGGTATTGTTATGTATTGTTCAACAAACAAATTACGCCAAAACACTGTGCCACTTAGTCACTTGTTGGTGCGGTATTAAATGATCATTTATCAGTGACAAATCACTGATCATTTCAGAATTTTCTAATTGCTATTACTGCTCTATTCGATTATATGCTCGATGTGGGTGACATAAACAAACACAATGAACACTTCACGATCCATGATCCGAAAACGAATAGGTACCTACTTTTAGTGCAAAATTCAGAATCTAACGTAGGACTGCAAGGAAACACCTAAACTTATCCACGTTCGAATCCAGTATCTGTTCGGTTACTGAGTTTAGATATACCCTCATGGCCGATTAGGATTAGCGCCGACTGACAGAGTCCTAAATCGAGGCGAAGAAAAGTATGTTTGTCTGTCGTCCACGAGCTGCGACTTTTTGCCAGTCTCCACGCGACTTCGAGCACTGAAACACCTCCAATTGTTTGAAACACTTCCAAGCATTCATCTTGTGTGGGAAGTAATTAAGAGGTAATAATATGTATGTATTAAGGAAATCATTATGAGGAAACCTACATACCTGTGAGTTCTCCATAATGTGTGTGAAGTCTGCTAACCCGCATTTGACCAGCGTAGTTGGAGATAGGTCTATACCCCTTACAATTATGATAGGAGACCAAACTTCAGCAGTGGGACAATTATGGGTTGTAATGACGATGATGATAATATTTTTATATAAATAGCCAATAAATGAAAAGAAGGATTACTTTCGCACGTGGTCAAAAGTAAACAGCAACAATTATCTGTCAAATATAATTGTCTGCTCCTATCGGTACTCGCACCCAGGACCTTTTGCTTCGAAGGCAAGATTACTGCCAATTAGAATACGGAGTTTCTTTCTATTCTTCTCCTTACTAATTACCGCACGCAAGCTTTAAAAAGAGTTGCGTGAAAGATTTATTAGAAAGATTATTAGATTTAAGTCTGTTATAAATTACTAGGTTATCATTACTTATTATGGCTATAGGGAAAATTTATATCAAAATGGGTATTAAATAGTACACAATATTGAACGAAAATATTTAATGCAATAAACTAAATCACTGAATGAAAAGAGTATGTATGACAACTTCTCGCGCTCTCCTTAAGCACATTTTAAAGTAACAAATCAGTTTCAATACAACACAATACAACCCTAATAAATATCCGTAGATTTCAATATATTCGCTGTGTAGGCAGCCTCTTAAAGTGTGCTTAAACGGTCATAAATATTTGCTGGAATAATGTTGAAACAGTAATAATTACCTTGAACAAAATTGCTCAACAATACGTCGACTGCCGAAATAAATAATCAAACTGGCATTTTCATATGAATCAAAATCGTTATCATTATCATAATCGCAATCACACGAATATGTACTGATATCTTAATTATCACGTAAAATGTATTAGGTACACCTAGTACAAATGCCGTGTATTAATAAAGCAATTTATTAATTAAAGCGTAAACGGTAGATTTACTCGATCTTAAACGGAAAAGATACGACAGCATATTTCAGAAAAAAAATATGACACGTTTAGATGCACTTATACTCTACAATCACCATTCATAGCATTATGAAAATTTACCTAATAAAATTTCCGAGCACTACTTCTTATACAATCTGTACCTTATTTTGCTCTGTATATAACGAAAATTGTTCATTTCATTGTGACTAAAACTTTAGACACGGACTACTAGTCTTCAAGTACCTTCAAAAATTAGTCCACTACTTTCGACATATCCTATTAGAAGAGAAAAAATCTTACAAAGTAGTTTTACCCAAATAGTTCGTTAGGACCATTTTTTAAAACGCTACAAATCAGTCACAATTTACCATATTCAGCGTGAGAAAAACTTAATTTGAACTACGAGTAAAACAATTTACGTACTACAAATGCGTTTTACTACATAAGCAGCAGTCTTGCCGAATGATGTCTGCGGTCTATTAGAATTTAAAATAGATGTTTAGGTTGTGAATTGAATAACATGTTTCATTTATCATATTATATAATTATCTTTAACGTGCACAATATAAGATAATCACCAAAACGGCTTTGTCTCACTGCATGATACTTTATGAAGCAAAAAGTATAATAGGCATACACCATTTTTATTAAATACTCGTAACTCTTAATAGTAATCCCACTGTTAAACGACATTTTAAAATTCAATTACTACCAAGAACAATTTCATTCATAGAAATTGCACGTTGTGAGGCAAGACAATATACATAGATTTCTATCAAGAATGAAGATTCAATAAAACATTTACTTCTTAAAAGAATGCAACTTATGGTTTTACGAGTTGTAGGATGTAACTGATTATATTAATATATAATTATATTATATCACTATCAATCTTCAGCCTCGGGTGAAACTCTAGGAGCAAGTCTAGCTGTGTCCACCGTATCGGATGGCGGGGGATCGTCATCAGTCAACACCAGATTTTGATTGCGTCTGCGGTCCAAAGTAGAGCTTTCAAAGTCAGCGTTGGAGACGCTCACTTTGTCAGCGTTAGCACCACTTGGTAATACGTTTTCGTTATTCCCAAGACTTTCATAACTCGAATCATCATTACGGATGACCTTAACATCAGCCTCTGATTTTTTCCTTTCGATTTCTTCAATCTTCATGGAACTATCGTTTCCTATGTTTGTTTTATTGTTGTTATCAGAGTTCTTTATTTCTTCAGCGGCAGGAGTAGCCACAGCACTTTCTTCATTCTCATTCATGGACGTGTTGGTGCCGGTTGCAGTAGTTTCAGGCGAACTAGGTCTCGTAGTCACAACATCACCCGTATGTGTGGTATTAGTCTGTGCTGTAGACACAGATGGCGATGTTTGAGTAGTGGACTGGACTGTATTTTGTACAGTCTGTGTGGTGGATTGAGTCGTAGGTGGCGTAGCCTGTGTACCTGTTCCTGGTGCATCATGATAGGCGGCGCCACTGGCCAAAGCTGCGATGCCTGCAAGACCCATCATTCCTCCCATTCCGTGATGAGTACGTAGGAGCAACTGCTGGAGCTGGGCTTGCTGTAGTATCACCGGCAACTCGTAGTGATGGAAGAAGTACAGCATGGAGTGCTGCAACAAAAGAAAAATACGTTAGAAAAATCTGACATATTTTATGACAAAATCAATAATCAGGTATAGTTATGGAGCTATGTACTCGTAGTAATAAATGAACGGTAAAGAGATAAATTGGCGATTAGAACGGCGGCGGAGACAGTCGTCGCGTACCTATACAGTTACTGCAATGTTCGTGGCGCATTATGAGACACGTCCGTCGAACTGAGTAAAAGTCCTTTAGACAAATAAATGAGCGACTCGTGACAGTGCCGCAAGTAGTCGTCTCGACTTTATTTATTTATTTCTGGGTCAAAGTTCCCACCCCTGGTGACGCCCGACGTAAGTTTTAATTAAGAAACTTGTGACCGCTCCGACTGAACTTTTATTTGAAATTATATTTTCTGATCCCCTCGTTTTGATTTTTTTACAAATGTACCGCCAGCGTGTAACGGGTTGCGGGTGCGGATAGCTCGGGACAGTTTTGTGATTTATTATTTCAAGTATCCAGCGCGCCGTGGATAATTGAAAGAAATCTGCAACATCCATCAACATTTCATATCAAGTGTAAAGTGGCATAAAATTCACTTTTGTTTTTCAGTTTCACTTCAGACGTAGTGGACAAAGCAATAATATTAATCACTAGTGGCCCGCCCTCGCTTCGCTTCGGGAACAAAATCTCCTATTCGTCTTAGCGTGATGTTATATAGCCTATAGCCTTCCCCGATAAATGAGCTATCTAACACTGAAATAATTTTTCAAATCGAGCCAGTAATTCTTGAGATTAGCGCGTTCAATGAAACAAACTCTTCAGCTTTATAATATTAGTATAGATTGCAGGTTAGAAAATCGTGGGCTAGGGTATTACAGGTAATTTTATGTAATCATCGTTACAACCCATAGTCTCACTGCTGGGATCGGATCTCCTCTCACAATGTGAGGGGTACAGAACTTACCAAGTGCGGATTGGCAGAATTTACACACCTTTGAGAACACTATCTCCCAGGTGTGCAGATTTCTTCACGATGTTTTCCATCACCGAAGCAAGTGATAATTAACTTATAATACGCACATAACTTTCTTATAAAATTAGAAGTTCGTGCAGAATTTGAACACAGAACCTCGCGTTCGAGAGGCGTTCAATTTACTGCTACAAAATTAATACTTTATGTAATGAAATCCGATAACAAAAAGTTAATATATCGGATTTAATCTTTTTCGCCGTGACGTCATCAAACACATTTCGCATTAATTTGACTTACGAACTTGATCGAATGACTTGTATTACTGATTGTACGTGGGGTTTAATTAACGCGAACGAATCTGTTGCCGAACAGCGCTAAAGCAAATATAAAAAGGATCAAACGTTTAAAAAGGTATATAATGGACAGAGATGATGCCCCTTTACATGACCATTAACCCGCTTTGAGATTTACCTCGACCACGGTTTGATAGGCGGATAGATAGGTGCGTGAATAAAAACGGTGGTCTATTTTTTGTCAACTCAAAGATCGTACGCAGATTACGTCGGTTTTCCGACGATGTTTTCAGGAGTGTTTGCTTCTTAAGAGTACTATCTTGACGTACACAAAGGGAACGCTGAAAAGGATTTGTGTTTCTGTGAAGCTTTACATTGAATTTTCTAGTAAGAGAACTTAAACTGTGAACCGTTTAAGACTTGCAGGTGTGAATGTGGCTCAAACGTGAAAAGCGCCACAACTCAGCAACGTTTTGAGAGTCTACTTAACACTTCAAAAGCGACCGCTTCCCCGTTACGTAGTATTCGTGAATAATGCACATTTAGAAACAAAATTGTCACAGGCACTTTAAAGAAAACATGTTGATTATGACAAAACTGTAGAGAATTTCGAGGAAAATAGGTAAGTATTTTGATTTAAAATGGAAAAAAGCCGGCGTCGTGTTTTCGCGAGCCCTTCGCCGGGAGAAATTTTTCTCCGAAAAAATCCCTCTTCATTTAACTAATCTTGACGCAGACAAAGAGACTGTTTGCGAATTAGATACGCACATATTAATTTTTTTTATAATCGAATTATCTTTCATAGATTCACCGACTTAATATAATTTAATTAAGCGATATATAAATTCTGGTAACACAGGATATTACGAGTTCTAAATTACTTTTAAATTAATAGAATGTACATTTATGATTCTAGGAAACCACATTTTCGTTTCTATATAAAGTGGAATATTTACGAGTACTTTAACTTGATTTGAACGTTCCTTTTTCCCTGGGTAAGTTCGATATGAATAATTTTACCAGTTTATCGTAAAAGTTTGCTTTGAAAGTAAATATGCGTCAGAGGTCCCGATCATTTAATTCAATGTATTCTTGTAAAATCTTATTTTATCTTCTACATATAATTTTCTTTTGTGTCATAAATGGGACAATGTGGTAGCTTGCTGGTCAGTTTGTTAGTTTTTTATTTGCCGGCGAGCAGTGAACATACATTTTATTTTACAAATAATTGAGATCTAAAAACATAAGAAAACTCATTACTTATAAGATTTTTTTTCACTAGAGATACAGAACGGTATATGCTACTCTTTACTATTTTAATTACACTCATGCGATGCCTGGGCGGACGCCAGTACTCTGGTAAATGAACGTACCTTCCAAATTTAAATCTCAACACAGCATTACAAAGAGAATGTAAAAAGAAAAAAAACATTATTACTATACCATCAAGGCTTAAAATTGAATGAAAAATTGATACACAGACCGGGCTTCAAAACAGCGAATATTTATTTTAATGAAAGGTTTCAAACCGGATTAAAAAGTATACGTTTTTTGTTATTGTACCAAACTAAAAGAGTAATTTAAAAGCTTTCAGTTAATTTAAAAAATATATTTATTTCATGTTACGTTAATAACTATTGATTTAAGCTGAATATTTGAAAGCTTTTGGTCAATCCAATCGTTTAGTTTTTTAAGCGTGTTACAGTTTTGGTAGCAGCGACGAAATTGCTAGATAAACTTGCATAGGTATAAGTTTTATAATTTAACACAGATCTGAGAGATTCCAGCCTCTACGTTCCATCATGGCTTCTGTCCTTTGTTGATTTAGGACTTGAGATAAATTATCCAAACCATCTATTATACATTGTACGGCGGACTACCAAGTCTTTTATCGCAACTGTTAAATAAGTTTCGTACAATGTACGTAAAATTATTATTTTATTTAAAACATCTGCTGAGGAATTTTGTTTCGCTATTTCTTCTCCTCCATGACAAAGCAACTTACCGAAATGGCGGTAGATAAGAAATTGAGGTGCATAACCATCTGTGATACCTATATGGGTAAATGATTTTGATTTTACTTAAGTTTATTTGACAAAATGAAATGGAATGAATACGCTGGTGTTTGTATTGTAGTTAATACAATAAGTAGTTCATCCGATAGAAGTTATTATTGAAATATATTTTATATACCAGAAAACCTACACGTTTCAAAGCATTTGCTAATAATATAATTTGACTTGATAGGAAAAACATACATATATCAGATCCATCAATAGATATAAGTGATGGTATGGCCGAAATAAATATATATTAATGGTGTAAATATAAACTCAATTTGGGTGAATATTTTCAGAAAAGATATATTTACAAATTAGACGCAATAATTTCAAACCTGAACAAGACAAAAAGATCTCATCCAATTTTCATTTCACATCAAATACGCTGCTTCGATTTAATCGAGTTGGATCTCAAACTCAGTAGCAAAAATAATATAAAACTAGACAATTTCTATTACAAATGTTATTTTATTTATGTTTCATTGGCTCAATATAAATAGCGACGCAAGTTTCGATTATCTACCATTACGTTAAGAACGTATATCTTATTTTCTTCTTACAGTGTTTGCCAGAAATATAGCACAGATCCTTGATGACATAAAATCGGCATGTTGCGGGCAAAACTAACAGATACATAATTATGTAGGAGAATTTGTAGGTGTTTTTCTATAATACCAATTTAGATGTTGTTACAACAACTTGAAGCAGTGATAAGCAGTTAATTGTAAGTGTTAAATTCAAAGTAAAACGTACAGGACATGGTTAAAGAGATATTAGTACAAAGAAACATTTCAATACATACCGACATTTCAACATAACCATTCCATTGAATTTGAAAATTCTAGTTAGCAACAAAATGTTCTATTAATCATTAAATAATTGACCGCCTTATCCGGCAAATAGACCGCGTCGGCATGTATTTTACAATATTCTGTCCCGTACAGCGGAACAGCGAATTCAAAAACAACAAGACTCCTCGGAATGCAAAGTGGGAGCTTATCTTGTAATCATCGAGCGCGTCAACTTATTAATAAAAATCATATTTCACGAGGCCTGCTGTCGCCCGCCGCCCGTGAATCCATCCCGGCTACCGCTACGCGCCTCGAATACCATTCGACCACCGGCACTGACGCTGTTAACACCCGGACACATTTATTTTAAACCCAGCACCTTAATTCCCATATTCATAAGTAATGCGATGAAATAGAAAGAATCGATTGTTCGATAGTAGGTACATTGTAACGAAAGGACAGCGACTTTATTAATAAAAGACTACTCGTACAATTCAGTCATACACAATAATAATTCCAGTAATCACTAACAACAAAACTTTATCCAAATATAAATTTCAGTATTATAATATTATTTAGTGCTTTGCGATTCCGTGCTGAACTTAGCTCAAAAGAGATTAAAGAGGTATTTTTGGAAATAGCTGATGTTAAAGAGTCACGCTTAAGTAAGAATCCAGAAAACAGATAGGTACTCGGAATAATTATAGTTGTATTAAAAATCGAGATACTGTCTTGGCAACAAGATAATATTAACAATTTAACTGAAAAAAAATCCCAAAGATGGCGTAATTATATCATAATTTTGTTGTTTTAATGATTATACTATGGCATTTTTAGAAATATTACCAGCTGTTTAATGTTTCTTTTCCTTCATATTGCAATTTAATACTAGATAACACTGTAACTGACAATAAAAATAAGTCTATACAAATTATCTGTTAAAGTGACATAGTTAAAATTATTTAGTTGGAGATATCAAGAGTCATCACTGAATAGAAGTAAAGTGGTTTCTGATTATATTCTAATTTTTTCAAATCGTATTGTTTTACAGAAGAAATAAAATTAAAAATATGGTGCAATAATCTCTACCGCAAAATAAAAATAATTTACCCTTCAAAACGGACAAGATCCTCGTAAGTGAATACAAATTGCATCCGTCCTGTAGCGTGTTATTAACTTCCGAATAGGACAGCCACCGGAAATCGACTCCCGTCCCTTCCTGTTACACGCCCTCTGTACTCTCCGCAGTTCTAATTTTGAATTATATTATCGTACTGGCTGAATAATGTTTAAATTGATGTTAATTTACCTACACTTTACAATGAAGAAGTTAATGTACCGCTAATATGTATATGCCAAAAAAACAATTAAAAGTCTATACTCTATATGCGAAAAAAAAAGATTAACAAATAAATTTTTGTTCTGTCTAAAAATAGATATCTATTTGATGGCGACGCCGTGGATTCCTATATTACGTACCACTTTGGTTCTACAATTCTCAGTTAACGCACAGATGACACATCATCATTACATAGTATAAAACAAAGTAGCTTTTTCTGTCTTCATGTCCCTTTGTACGCTTAAATCTTTAAAACTGCGCAACGGATTTTGATGCGTTTTTTTAGTAGACAGAGTGATTAAAGAGGAATGTTTATATTTACAATTTTTTATAATTTTACGAAAATGCTATTTTTTCCAAAGCGAAGCGAGGGCGGGCAGCTAGTACTAAATAAAGACATTAAAAACTTTATCAAGTCAAGGAACGAATACTATGAGATTTTATTTAACAAAACGAATAACATAAAACGTCGAGTCTATACATATTTTTACTTATATCCAATTAACGATATCCCGCTATTGTTTTGTTAAGGAAATAACAATCACATCCTTTGTACATTTATTGAAGTGAAATTAATCTTATCCTCTTTTACCAACAACCTGTTGTGATAATACTGACAGGATGTCAAGTATCTTGGTGACAATATGAGGAAAAGACATATCGTGTGTGATAAGGGTACTCTATTAATTGTTAGCGATCCAACCGTAATTCGCGTGAGTGCAATGACTTTAACCAATTTTATTGGCCTACTGCAGGACACAGATCCCTCCTAATAGGTGAGGAGGCTTAGAGCCATAAGAGCAATGTGGATTAAAAAAAATAAAATTCAATATTTTTGAAGCAAAAATATATCACACATAATATAAGTATATGTACCTACCTACGTTGGATGCTTGGTCAATACTTTAATGATAATTTCTAAACACAAAACTTGTAGAACAAGCATCTAACGGTTATTATCACTAATAATAACCGAAGGGGATACGCAAGCTAATATCCGCGGTCCGGTTTGCTCACTGACCGGACGCACGGGCGGCCCAACGTTTCAAAGCGTTCCATGCAAACATTGTGACACGACATTAAATATGCCCCTAATAAGACATATGAAATATACTCTTAATGCGAAATGAGAATGCGAACTCAGTTCATTATCATTATTTGCCTAAACGTTATTAAAAACGTTCATAATAAATGTATACTTAGTTGGAAAACTATGCTTTTAAAGCGCAGAATATTTAGTGATTGAGCAGTTCACAATTCCCTTATTTATAAGAAGCTCTGAGTGCAGTATATAGTTGTATTTACCAAAAAAAACAATGTAATCGTAACTAAAATAATGTGTACAATAAAAACTTTCCAGTAGCAAGATGTTTTCAGTTTTCGAAATTAATAGTCAAAGAAAAATTTTAATTACTCATTTATTAATTATATTTGACCAGTGCGAAGCCGGGGCAAACCGTTAGTAAGTTATAAATGCACATTTCTTACTTGCACTTTCTCTTGCGTGGGCCGTAAATGCTGAATCCATTAAAGCAACGTTTTTATTAAATGGTTAAAAATGTTTTTCATCTTTTATCTATATTTAGCGCACCGGGGGCGGTTAAGCTTTAGCGTTTTATTATTTTTATAAGCTTGCAACCCTTAATTAGGTTACAAAGGATAAGGTCTTCCTTTTTTATGTTAGTGTATCGGTTAGCTTCTATGTTCATAAAAATCATTTTTTCTAATACAGATTTTTTAAATAAATATTCAACGAACTATTTCACGAGCCACTTCGTGGTAAATATTCATCGTTGTCGATTTACCATAGGTGGGGTTTGAGTATAGTCATCGACACGGAACGTGGCAAAAGTCTGAAAGAGACAGACATACGCAGAACAAAAAGCCGAGCAAAACAACTTCTGCGAATCTGTCTCTTTCAGTCTCTTGCCATGTTCCATGTCGATGACTATGCCTATATTTTATCTAACACGACTTACCTGAATAAAGAGCCATGACGTGACGAGCGCCAAACTGCTGTATTGTCCGTTGAAACGGTAGTGGTACGCGTAGAACGAAAAGTGGTACAGGTAGAAGAATCTGTGGACAAACAAATTTTTACTTTAACATTAACTCTTCTAGAACTTGCTTGTTAACAGTAACAGTGGGAGTAGCTATTACTCAGGAATTAAAACTACGCCTTGGCAGGTAGATATTAAGCTTTGGTCTGGTGATCACGACGCACAACGCTGCGGTACGCGGTATGCGATGCCGGACACTCAATCATATGGA
>DWKA01002286.1:0-10891 GCA_018249155.1 Panoquina ocola ocola
AGATTAGCGCGTTCAAGCAAACAAACTCTTCAGCTTTATAATATTAGTATAGATAGCTATTTCATGTCCCTTTAGCTTGTTTTTGCAGAAAAAAACAAATTCTATTTACTTACTATAATTTTTAATATCAAAGTATGCATTTTTATTGCAGGTAGCAACACCACTGTCTCCTATTCCATCGAAAACAGAAGGAAGATTAGAGGAAAGAAGAAAATCTACACTAAGTTCTTCTACTGATCTCTTTCATGTGTCTTCGTGTAAATCAATCCAAGTTAAGTTCCCAACGGATAAGCAGATTAAAATAACTTCAAGTAGTTTTGATTTACGTAAGAATAATTACGGAAATAAAAGTAATAAGAGAAGTAAATCTGAAGAAGAGTTAGGTAACATAAAGAAGACTAAACCAGATAGTATTATAAGTTTCTTACAAGAGTTTAACAATTGTGATGTGAATATTCAACACAATAAATGTCCAATGAGTAAAAAGAAAAGAATTTGTCAGAACTGCAAACATTTATACGATGATTTTGATATTTTACGAAGAAGCGTAAGTAATAACACGTATTTTCATGAAGATTTCAAAATTAATCAACAACGTGGAAGCAAACATTTTATAGAAATGTCTAAACATTATTATATCAATGGAAATGATCGTGTAAATGCAAACATTAACAATCGCGTGCAACAACAGTTAGAATTTGAACCTGAGTATCTATCTCATATAGACGTTGAAGATAATAGAATAACTGAGGCTGTTACAAACCCTACCAATGTAATTACAAAAACAAGCAATCAAAAGCGTATTTTCCAATATAATTACGATACCCTAGATACTGCTAAGCTTATAGATACAGAACGATGTCATAGTAATGGTGAGAATCTTTTATCTCCAAGTAATACAGCTTATGGACAAGATTTTACGAACGAGGTTAACAGGAACAATAAAAATTTAACGATGACACAAGAAGAAATCAGGAACTTAATAGATCTTGATATATTAGCGTTCACAGAAAAGTATCGTATTAATATCACTACAGAAAGCTTATGTGATTTAACCGAAGAAATCCTTAATTTGTTTGTAACAGATTTTAATAATAATTCATTCCATAGTAAAGAAAATATGACAGACAAGATTAAAAATGTATTACAAAATAGAGGGTTGACAGAACATCAAACTTTATATCTAACAAATATTTTAACAGAACATTGGGAAGAAGAATTTTTAACAGCAAATTGTTTAAAAATAAATTCATCGAATTTTCAACCTCACAAATTAGTTGTTCTTCCCAATATCGTCCAAGATTCATCAGAATACAAGCAATATGAAAGTAATGCGAACGATGACCGTGATTATAGTATTAAAGGAATATCACAAAAAGACATAGACACTAATGTGGAAGCTTACGTGAATCAAATATCAAAAGAAATTAACGACTGGTTGTTAACTATACCAGAAGTTCAAAGTGAAGAAATACGACAGGCTATAATAAATGAATTAGCAGCTGATATAGTTGATAGACATAAATATTTAGAACTTAATCCATCTTATGAAACATCTGAGAGTGCTGAACTGGAACATTTAAAGTATCAAATTTTCAAACTAATTTATAAAATTGGCATCAATGATTTGTCTCTGGTAGATAGTGCTATCGACTTAATGAAAAGAATGCAAATTATAGCAGTACCTCTATTTTCTACACCAGAGGAGCATGAGAGAAAATCGATTGCAATAAAAAAAATGAGTCCGAAGGAATCTATCCATAACCTAAAGCTTTCGGAACCTTCCAATTATGGAGCTTCATCTTCTAAAAACGTTAGCCCAACAAACGTCTGCTGTAAAAGACCAACTTGTAAAAAAAATCTTAATAAGACTGGTATTTCAGACTCTACTTCAAGAAAAAGCATCAGCTTGAGAGAACCTAAGCGTAACTGTGAAGCTTCTTCAAGCACAAGAAGACTAAGTAGTCCCGGGAAACTTGCTTCTACGAACACAAATTACAATGAAATTTTAGAAATACCACAGTCTGAAGGTTTACCAAATGAACAATATCATAGCTCCTCATATAATAAAAGTGCGCTTTTCTCTGGTGGCATTAAAATCAGGGATGATGAAAATGACGTCATAAAGAATCAAACCAATATTGAAATGAAACCACCATATAAAAGTGAAATAGATAAGGCCTATCAACAGTATTTAAAAGAATGGGTTGAAAAAATACCCTTCCCGGTGACAAATGCTGAAGACCAAATGATAGCTGAAGCAACTAAAACAGATATTTGTAATGAAATTTTTAATGTTGTTTCTAAATTTAGATCAGAGCGAGATACATTTAATAACCGTTTCTTATTTGAAGATAAATTAGATGATGAACTCGAAAAAATATTAAACAAATTACCTCCATCCCCAGAATTAAGTAACAAAAAACATATCCTAAAAGTGCAATTAATAGAAGAAACTAGTAATATTAACGACCTTATGAAATCTCCAGCAGGGTCATATAAACAAAAACTTGTAGAAAGTCTCAAAGGCCAGTTACCCAAACCGACACTCAATGAAACTGAAAATCCTGACGTTCTAGAAATTTATGAAGAACTTCAA
The DNA here is from genome assembly GCA_018249155.1 of Panoquina ocola ocola. NCBI lineage: Eukaryota > Metazoa > Arthropoda > Insecta > Lepidoptera > Hesperiidae > Panoquina > Panoquina ocola. The sequence goes on from DWKA01002286.1 coordinate 2,600, forward strand.
ATATTGAACCTCGTAGAAGATTTTATTATTTGTTCTCGATATCAAAATCAAGATCCAGTTATAGCCGAAACTTATAGAAAGAAATTACTAAAACGTACCGAAGACTTTGTACAAGAATTGAAAACAAATCATAGTAAAGCCTTAAAAAATATAGATCCAAACATATACCTTAATGATATTTTGAATATCCTTAAAAATGTTCCTACACCGAGTAATGAGACAGTACAAGAAGAAGCAGATGAAATACTTTTATCAATTGAAATCGATAAATGGTTTTCTAATCTCCCTTTGGTTGAAAGCAACGATTATGTCGAACAATTGCATAGAAGGAGGCTTAGAAATAATTTAGCCAAGCAAATACTTGACTTACAAAAGGATATAAGAAACCCGGACAGCCAGATGAATAACTCATTAAAACATGAAATTTCACTATTTTTAGAAAAAGCACCATTGCAACAAGGACAAAGTCTAAATATAAATTCTATGGTAGAAGAACTTATTCAAAGATTGAAGAATAGACCTACATCAAATGGAAATGACAGTAAAAAAGTAGCATTTAATGAGCCAGAATATGATGAATTTAGTAGAAATATGCCTTTATGTTCTACTTACACAGAACAACCCGGCAGAAATATTGAACTCCAAATTAAGGGCATACCAAGTACCAAATCGATACAAGCAATTGATCCAAGTCAACAATCTCATAGTGGTCGTTATCACAATATTTCTAAGCCACTTTTTGACGACTTAAATACAGACCAGAACTGTTGTAATGATAACTCTTTTAAAGAAATGCCGAATTATGAAAGTTTTGAACGTGCTCGCCCTAGAAGTTCTTCTTTAAAAGAGGACGTAGAACCTAATTGGTTTACTTTACAAGAAAGTAGGCAGGATCATCGGGAACCAAAACTTTCGATTGACAATACTAGATATCAAAATAGAACACAAACAAATAATAGATCAATACAAACAATTACTCCTAATGAACAATCTCAGAATATTCACCATCACAACACTGCCCAACCATTACTTGATGACCTAAAACTAGACCCTAATTGTTGCAATGAGAATATGGCAAACAATCATCCAATCAACGGTAGTCAACCAAAGAATAGTGGTTCAAAATCAGATTGGTACACTTTGCATGAAAGTAAACAGAACTATTCACAATCCCCTAATGATCGTGGTGGTCTTTATCACACATCACAAAGACTAGATGAACAAGAGAATTTCAATAGAGTAGAACGCTATAATATGCCTGAACAAGAGTTTAATGTACCTCAACATTACTTACAAAATGCTGATCCTAACCAATATGAGGTACAACAGAAACGCGACATTTCTCATGAAAGTTTGAGATCTAAAAGGGGTAATAACTTTGAAAATTCCGTACCGCATGAGAATCATGAGGATGCTAGGAGAACTTTTAATAATTCGGGACGACAAAGATGGTCAAACTCTCATCCTCCAGCAGCTTATGATCCAATAAGGCAGGACAGTCTAAGATATAATCAAAGAAGTCCAGGGTTAGACCAGGTTGCTAGTCCTCACCGATCTTCATATATACCTAGATCTCCCAAAGAACCCAGTAGACGTACATCAAATCTTTCGTCAGGCGTCCAAAATGGATTCGAAGATCAGGGTATCGATAGCCCTCACTTGGACAGATCGAACTTATTTTATAAATCGACGGACCCAGATGGTATAAGACAATTTATAGATCGTAAAAAAAGTAAAGACGGAGATATGGGTAGCAACAATCCTTCTGAACATTTTCCAGAGTATTACCAACCTCCAGTGTTTATGCCTCCTTGTTATGTACCGTTGAGATTGGGGAATAAGAAAGTTCATATGCCAGATAGAAATAAACATGAAAGATATCGAGAGGAAGACTCTGATGAAGAAAATGATGCAGAAGATGAAGATGATGAAGTTCGATGTAGATGCGTGGAGAAGATGTGGAAAAACAAAAGAAGGGTTCGATATTGTCCGTTTGAACAGTATGAGGGATTTCCGATGTGTGTGACTTCACCATATTTTTATCCGTATTTTTATTGAAGAGCAGGATAAAGTGAAATTGAATAGAGTATTTATTGATGATGTGGTTTGTTACTTTGTGTATTTGTTTGTTTTGTGCATATCTTGTGTATATTTCAAATTGTAAAAATAAAATATTGTGAAGTAATGAATAGTTTTTCAAACAATAATCTAGATTTTTGCGGTTTAAAATATCTCCAAACAGAGTCCAAGAGATGCTATAGAAGCGTGATAAGATAATCGTCAAAGTAGAATCAAAGGATTGAGAGAATAGTATAGGTAATAAAAAAAGAAAATTCTCAAAATATAAGGGTTTATTAAATAATAATAACAACTTTGTACAATCGTATAATGATTAACTAATCTTGTCTGAAATACAAATAGCTGGGATGTGGGCAAAAGCCGTCCCAGCATTTTGGACAGTGTGTCCTTGAAACATAGCAGGATTTGTTAGAATGGTGGGAATGCTGACAAGGTGATTGAGGACGGATAGTGCATTTCGTTAACCTGGGTTTGCTACAAGTGCATTGTGCTTGACTTCTCCTTTTACGTTTATTTATACACTCGACTTCTTTTGTTGGTGTGTGGCACACAGGAGGCCTGAAGCAGGGCCGGCTTAAATTATTTTGTTCATCCGAACAGGTACCCGTCGACCAGAACTCTGGTCTATTTTCATGGAACTCCTTTCGTTCGTTTGTATCATGGATTATTTGTTGAAGAGACGAAGGAACTTGTTGTAAAGCTTTGCTAGTCCCAACTTCGGGACTGTCATTCAATTCTCCGGATAACACTGCTCTTCCACGGCAAGGCCGACAAGATTTGATCTGGGCTTTCTTTCCTGAACTTAGCTGCAAATAGTCATCTGGATTATAATGATCCATTTGAGAACCTACTTTTATTTCATTTGTAATGTGTTGTTTTGATATTATTGTTGACATGTCGTTTTGTATTTGGGTACTAATTGTTTGTCCAGTTGACGCTTCGTGGGTTGTTGTGGCTTTTGAAACTGGCAACGGCATTGTCTGTGATGCTGTTGTTGCATGTGGAGTCTCTGTAATAGTTTTGTGATGAATATTTCCAGGTAACTCTGTCATTGGAGATTGAGTGCAAGATAATAATGAACCTGATCGTTGCGTTGTTGGAGATCCATGGGAATTCCAGTAATATTCTTTAACTATAACTTGAGGTGTGATTGATGTTGGTGGCTCTGGATCACGCAATATAGTTTGAATACTTGCATTTTGGGATATCTTCTGGAATATAAAATTATCAGGAATTCTTTTCTCTTCAGTTTGTATACCGGTTGCTATCGGTCCTGGACTAACTGATGCGTCTTTCTTTTCGTCTTTCATATCCTCAGGTTTTGAGGTGGTTTGATTGATTGAAATTCTATTTCTAATTCGTTGCAAATGCTCTCGATCTTCTGGGCTTAAGCTACTAGGTGGATATGGAGTACTATCTATACTGCTGGTTAAATCTTCGAAGTTTATTGATTTTCTTACCGTTGTTTCGTTAAGTTTTCTATCAGTCTTTGTAGATTTTAACATGTCGATTAGTTTTTTCTTTAGTTCTTCAATACTTGACTCATTTTCACAATTTACTTTTATTTTCTTTAACCACTTTGATATTTCGTTATTCATGGCCTCATCTTTATTCATGTCAGGATTAAATTCAGCCTCGTTTTCAATTTCTAGTAATCTTTTCGCCAAAATAGATATTATTTTGTTTTCCTGGATTGGAGATGGAGTCTCAGATAATGGTAAGCCTTTAAACCAATCAGAAACGATATCCTTAACCCTAATCTGTTCTACTTCTCGACGCATTGATTCTTCGTTAGGTATAGGTACCTTTTTCAAAGCTTTATAAAGCTCCTCATTTACATGATGAGCATTTAAACGCGTAGATGGATCACGTTTCAAGTAATCATCGCAAAATTTGTTGACTTCATCGAAAATCTTTTCTCTGAATTTTCTTTTAAGTTCTTCGTCATCGGCAACGTAATGTAAACTAATAAACGCGTCAGCAAGGTTTTCTTTAAGAACTTCAAATGGAGTTTGTTCTGATGTTGGCAGCCCTATAGACGATAATGTTTTTGAAATAGCATCTCTTAATTGTTGTTTGTACGCAAAAGCAGCTCTTTCGTTTTTCATTTCTTCCTTGGCTTCTAATAAATTCTTAATTAAGTTTTCTTTTAATGTTGGCAATACTTCATCCAATTCTTTAGATTTTTCTAAACTATCCAAAATTTTATCTATTTCATCTTTAAGAACGTCTTCATATAAGTAATCGTCATGAAATATTTCAGGATCTAAATTTATCTCACCAACCTTTTTCAATAATTTTCCAGCTAGATTTTGTTTTATCATATTAATTTGTTCGGTATTTTCCTCTGTTGTACCTAAATGAAGTGGAAGATTTTCACACCAACTGTGAATGTTATCGTGCATTACTTCAGCAGCTTTTTTAAAGTATGGTTTTCGAACCGCAGAATCATCTCCTATACTGCTATAATATTTTTCACTATCATTCAATACATCTTTCAATGTTTCAATCAATCTCTCAGTAAATTCTGGCAAACGTTTGGAATCTTCTTTATCAAACTGTATAGGTAACCTTCTTAAATTATATAAAATATCGTTCATAAATGTATTCACGTTTTCTACATCAGTAATTAGTAAATATTTTGATACAGCTTCAGCTAAACTGTCAACTACGTCTTTCATGTCATCGTACGTTTTGCCTTTTTTAAGAGGCAAATTTTGACACCAATTTTGTACAGCTTTTTTGATTGCTTCTTTTTTATGTAAATTATTTGTAGCTTCTTTTGAAACATCCTGAAGATTGACTGAAAATAATTCCAAACGTTTTAAGTGATTTATTAATTCACTAGCTCTATGTTCAAGTTGTTCTTGATCACTTTCTCGATGTTGATCTAATTTCCTTAAATAGTTTACGATTTCATCTTTGCACTTTTCTATATTTGTAGTTTGAGCATTTGGATCCGAAATCAACATATTTTTGAGTTTCTTTGATAGCTCAGAAATATGTTCATCGATAATTTGTCTATCCTGAGAACTTTTAGGCTTTAAAATTGTTATATCATTTAGCCAGTCCCAAATAGATCTATAAATATTTTCTGCGATAAATTCATCAGTGTCTTGAGTTAAGATATGACCATCATATTCCGTTGAAGTAATATCTTGGCGTTTATTTGTATCTCGAATTAAATTAGGTATACCCAATACTTCTAAAGAATCTACTAACTTTTTAATTTCAGCTGTCTGTGTATTTAAGTCAATGGGTTTTGATAATTTACTCGTCCATTTAAATATTTGATATTTAAGATGTTCAATTGCATCCTGACTTGAGCGGGTCATATTAGTAAGTTGTATGTATCTTTCTCTGTCAATGATATCTTTGGCAATATCATGAGCCATATCATCTTTAAAAGACTCATCAATGACATCTAATTGTAAAGTGGAAATCCAATTTCTTATTTTTTCTTTTATTTGGTCTTTATATTGGCTCTCTATATTTACATCTCTATCATAATCTGATTTTGCAGGTGTTGAAGTTTTCAAAGGATATTTGAATTTATTATACTGATTCTCAATAGAGCCTTCCAAAGAAGCTGTGTCTTTATTAAAAGAGCTACTTTCATTAAGGACTTTCTCCATAAAATCGGTGATTTCCCGTTCTAATCTCTGCATAAATATTTGCTTTTGCATCCATAATGATTCAGCCGAACCATAACTTGGAGATTTATATGATGTATCAGTAATTTCATTCCTAAAGTCATTGGATATCTCTAATATTTTATTAGTTACTTCGTGCGCTTCGGCATCGCTTATATTTGATTTTTTTAATATTTCATATATTCCGTCAAAACCACTGTCAGTTTTAACATCTTCGTAGTTTTTTATTATGGTATCAGCAATTGTTTCTATAACTTGTTGCTTATCTTTCAGTGGCAACATTTTTAAAGTATGTTCTATTTTACTTTTTAACTTATCTTTAGTTGTATCGTCTAATATAAGAGGTTTTTCTTGTACTTTATCACCTAATTTTGACAAAGTATCCTTTGCGTTATTGATAAACGTGTGTGCCAAATTATTTATTTGTGATTCAGGTAAATTTGTTGTCTGTTTTAATATGTTTTTAATTCTTGATAATGGCTCATTACTTTGATTAGATTGAAAAGCATTCCAATCGTGAGTAATACTTTGTATTATTTGCTCCTTTAGTTGTCTTTTGCCATCTTCGTCAAGAGGTATTACAGAATTATTAATAATATTAGAAACTTCTTTTGAGACGATTTCCTGAATATTGTTAGATTTATTCCATGTTTTACGCCGTTGCATGGGGGTAATGGCGGACATGAGTTTATCTAGTAACGTTTTCTGATTGTCTGGTTTAATCTGTATACCACGTTCTTTGGACAACTTTTCAACCCACCTTGTTACTTCTGATCTTATATCACTTTGAGAGAGTTCGCCTTTTGTGTCTCTAATGTTTTGTATTTTTTCTGATAGTTCCACTACCATATCTCTATATTGCAAAGAATTGTCATGTTTAAATTCAGGCTGAGATTCAAGCCAATTCCAAATATTTTGTGTAATTAATCCGTTTTCTGAGACATTATTTCGTGCATTAGTTTCACCTTCAATCATGCTTATCAGTTTGTTAACCACATTTTCTTGCATCCCATTTTCAATATATCTGGATTGTCTTCCTTGCAAATTTTGCATCCACTTCATAATTTCTTGTCGCATAGTGTTTTGTCGATTTTCATTATTTTCAATACTCTGTATATCTTGTAATTTTGTAACCAATTGCTCCAAATCTTTTTGATTATCTATATACGTAACACCTAATGCACCTTGTATATCGCCAAACCATTTTTGTACAATATCATTAACATTTTCTCGTGGTTGAGGTATTTGACGTGCATTATTTATTTTACCTATAAGCTGATCTAATAATTTGTTTTTCGTGTTATTATCTATTCGACACTTTTTCTTTTCTTGGACAGAATCTAACCAATCCATTATAACGTCATTAGTTTTTTTATGCTTATCAATGTCCTCATTTTCTACATTTTGGAGCCTCGTAATAAGATCATTTACTAAAACATCATCATTAGTTAAGTTTATACTGCTTGTAATCTCAGGAATATTCTTTATCCAGTCCAAGACAAGATTTTTAACGTCTAGTTGCTTGGATTCAGCTGGTTCTTCTAACGGTAGAGTATGTAATTTTTCAACTAAATTATCAGCAATATTATTTATAACGGCAGTTCTAGAACCAATAATTTCAATAGGTAAATCATTAAGCGCGCTAGTAATTTCAGATTTTAAAACAGCCTTATAATCTTTTTCACCCAACGGTCGCTTTGCAAGAATAGGTTTTAACTTATCATTTAACTGAATCACAATTGCTTCTCTGTCAATACTTCTACGTGTGAATGGTATACTGTGGACCCATTTTGAAATTTCATCTTTCAATACATTACTATCACTTGTCACACTTTTAATTTTTTCAAGAAGGCTCTGTACTAATTGATTCTCAAAAGAATCTTGGTCTTGGTTATTAGCTGGACGCCACATCGGCAATATTTTTATGCATCTCTTGATTTCATCCTCAACTTTCTCAAAATATGCGTCATCTCGTTGTAATTGTTCGATCGTATCAATTAAATTATTTACAACTTCTTCTTTCTTCATTGCATCTTTTGCACTGAAACTCGAATAAACTGGTAACTGCAGCGACCAATTTAGAATTATTTCCTTTATTTGTTTTTTATAAAGATCTTCTTTTGCGTTTTCGTTACAATCGTGTTCACAAATAGAGATGCAGTGCTTATGTTTGTTACGTTCGTTTTCTAGGAATTGAGGAGAGTACTTTGTTTTTAAAAGCGATCTAGAAGCACAATCACAAGGGCCTGGTCGCTCGCAGAAACAAGCTTTGCTATGCTTGAGAGCTGATAACGAACGCTTTACCTAAAATGAAATTAATCTTGTTTAAACTATGATTAATTGATGAAAAATATACTAACATTAACTAAAAGTTTTAATGAACTAGTTGCCCGCCCTCATTTGGCTTCGGGAAACATTTCATATTGTACTAGCGACCCGCCCCGGCTTCGCACGGGTGCAATGCTGATACTAAATACTAAGCCATCACTACATAGTTAGTATAAAATAAAGTCACTTTCTGTGTCCCTATGTCCTTTGTACGCTTAAATCTTTAAAACTA
>DWKA01002287.1:0-10889 GCA_018249155.1 Panoquina ocola ocola
ATCAATCAACATCAACAAGAAGACTGCATTTTTTTTTCACAATCACAACATGACAGGCAGGCACAGAGTACTTCTTTTTTTATATTAAAAGATAAACAAACACTTTTCCGTCAGCAAAATATTATCGGAATTATTTTTTAGTTATCAACGCAACATTGAAATAATTTGATGCACAATTTGAGTATATTAAGCAACATTCTTGTTAGTTATTCTAAGACTCAATTATAATTTTGGTAACACTAAAAACTATTTGCCTATTATAGTCTGTGACGCATTTGGACTGTGTCGACACTGTTGACTCTGCGATAATCATTTCCCAGTGATGGAACTTTGTATTGGCGAATTAACAGTTAACAAACAGAAGAAAATAAAAATATATGAAAAATGGCCAATTTTATGGACATTAACTTTCACAATTACAGCACAATAAACACTAATATAACATCGAGTAATATTTGTGTCTGTTGTTTGTCTAAATCTACACCTTTTGTATCATTATTAAACTGTAAACATACGTCTATTTTGGAAAATATATTCAGATATAAGGTACGTATTATATTTCTATGCAATATTAAGGACTTAAATATGTAACAACCATGAAAATTTATAGGATTTTCATATAATTTGTGTAAGTTTTCGACAATATAGTACGACTGTCAAAGATTGGTATCTTGATACAAGATGGCTGATACGTATTTGTTTTTTATGAATATTAACTTAAAATATCTTATAATTTATATTAGGAATGTGAACTCACAAAACGTTTCCGATGCGGTGGTGTTTACGGATGTATATATTAATAAATAGGAAGGACTATGAATGTTAATGTAAAGAATCTTGTCCAAACGTTTTTTTTGTAGAATATAAATGCCTTGTAAATCGAAGTTTAGTCAGAACATAATGGAACATCAACATCCAAATTGATTAGCCGTTTTTGAGATCAGCTAGAACAATTAATACTCTAACAAACTGTAAATTTCTTATCTAGACACGCGGAAGCGTGTCAAGCCAAGTTCAAGCAAATAAATCACCCAAATAAATCTTACGTACTACACCTAATAAATAATCATAATTATTATTATGTGATATGCGTCAATATTTTCAGATGGAACACCCAAGCCTGTACATCTGTATGACATGTCACAACATGTTGGAGAAATTTGACAGGTTCAAACAACAAGCGGAGCAAGCTTTCGCGGTGTTACTTGGTCAGGTAATAAATGCACATACACTTATATAGACACACGCACAACACACCTGAAAAAGTCTAACAGCCAGGGATAGATCTGCTTTGCTTTTATCCCGAAAATCCCGTGGGATCGATCAAAATCCGGGCGGACGAAGCCGCGGGCGGAAAATACTAAAAATAATATTTATTTATTGGGATTAATATCAAGCATTAACTTATCGCTTACAAAAAAAAAACTGACAAAATGGTTATTACTTGAGTATTCAGATAGGCTCCCAGAAAGGCCCCATTTTACAAACATAAAAAATAGTGCAAATATTTTATGATTTAAAAAAGGAGTAATTTTTCTTATCTAGGCAGCCCCGTGCCACCATGACATGAGATTATCATATTTATATAAAGCTTTTTCAACGTGTAACATCACGCACTTGGCTTTTTCAGTGTATGGCCAATACCATTGAAAGTTAAAATGTATTTTATTAATAAAAGTGACCTGCCAGTCAGAGTTAAATTAACGCGGTTAATTAGAAACTATCTTTTCAGGCAAACTCAATAGAAACTAGTAAACCTACCCTCCAGCGATCTAAATTCGAAATAACATGGACCACAAACTCTCAACCAATCGAATTCGAGACGATGGACTACATCGAGCGATCAACCAATCAGGAACAAGAACTCAAAATGGAAACGGAAATAAAAATCGAACACGACGACTGTTCGGATTTCGAAACTGACATTCCATTGGCACAGATTAAAAAATCGAAAGAGGTTAAGAAAACTAAAAAGCAGAAGGTTGTTAAGGGCACTAATAAACGTATGCCGTTACAGAAAAAATATGAAGGCGTTTTGCGAACGGTGATATTGTCTATGGAAGAAATGGTGCGAGAGAGGCAGGATGAAGCCAGAAAGGAAGCATATTTAAAACTACCCTTCAAATGTGAGGACTGTATTTCGGGCTTTGACCATGAGATAACACTCAAGGAACACATCGAAAGCAGGCATCAAATGGTAAGACCATTATAGTCATGAGTAAGGTACTTGGCAAGAATCTGAAAGAGACAGTTAGATGCGCAGAACAAAAGGCAGAGCAAAATTACTTCTGCGCATCTAATTTCTCTTTCTACGTCTTTCCAAGTTGCTTGTAGATGACTATACACGTTTTTGAATATATTCGTATAAGGGCTAAGGTTAGCATCTCTAGACTCTCTAGCGTATAAACTTCAGTGGTTTACAGAAACTGTGAACTCCATGGGGATTGGTAGCATTAATTTTATCAAAAGGACAATAACAAGAATACTGTAAGTTTAATAAATATTCGTCAATATTTGTTTACAGAAAAAAAATGGACTGGAATGTGATATTTGTAAATCTGTTCTCGGCTCCAAGACTTCTTATGATGAACATAAAAAACGACATTTTCGAAGGTAAGTATAGTTAGCACTCTTAACTTGGCAAGCGTCTGCAAGAGACAGTTAGATGTGCAGAACAAAAAGCAGAGCAAAACAACTTCTGCGCATCTAATGTATCTCTCAGATTTTTGCCAAGTTACTTATCGATTACTATAATTAACTTGTAATGCACATTTTTTTAAAGTTAGAAGTGCTTGTAGGATTTGAACTCAGAACGCCGCGTTCGGAAGACCAACGTTCTAACCACTAACCACTTAATTGATATTAATTTATAAAGAGTATATAATATTATAAAGAGGAAAGATTTGATTGTTTGTTTGGATTGAAAAGGCTCCGAAACTACTGCACAGATTTTATTGAAATTTGGCATGGAGATACTTTGAGACCCTTATAAGGACATAGGTTAGTTTCATCCCGTAAATAAATCCTAAAGGGGGTGAATATGTGCCTACTATTTTTACCGAAGTGAAGCGAGGGTCTATTAGGCGCTGTCCTATTGCCATCGCTCGTACGATGCTGTGATGCAATTTCATAGTGACGCACGACGTTGCACTATGACATCGCATCGCAGCATCGTACGAGCGATGGCAATAAGACAGCGCCTAACACAGTGTAATAAAACTATTCTTCTAATTCGACACCAACGCCATCGCCATCTAGGTAACGATTTGAACCTCTCAATATAATAAAAGGGAATCAACCAGGATTAGCGGCAAAAAAAGTATTCTACGTGTTATTCCGGGTGATAAAATACCTATGTACCAAATTTCATCCGAATCCGTTGATCCGTTTTTGCGTGATTTAGGAACAAACATACAAACTTTCATTTATAGGATAGGATGCTAACTTGGTAATTAGTGACAGATGTTCTGTTGAAATTGTATGCAAATGCAGCTTGAGATAAGGTAGAACATCAAACACAATTACGAACAGCAACTCAAGTGGCTTGTGAAGGTACTCCAACAGATATTTGAGATGTACTCGTAGGTCATGTAGGCGCGCCTGGTCTGTCTGGGATAATAATTCAAAATCATTATGTAGGTATCATTCATACAACTATGCACGTCAATTTTCATCTTTTTCTTCAAAGAGCAGAAGAAATGGCGAAAGAAACTCCTTGGCATATCTTTTAAACATAAGTACCTACTCATTACAGTATTAAATTAGTAATGTTTGCTATTGGTAACATACATCCACGCTAATATAAATAAAGCTGAAGAGTTTGTTTGCTTGAACACACTAATCTCAAGAACCGATGTCGGATTTGAAAATTTTTTCAGAGTAATATAGCTCATTTATCAAGGAAGTATAATGTTATAGGCCATTTAATATCACGCTAAGATAAAAAGAAAATTTTTTGGTTGTATAAGTGACAAAGCTTTATGTTGTTGGGAATTTCATTACTTTTTGGTTGAATAATAGTTCAATCACAAATTCAATTAATTATTCTAAATAGTCAAAAACAAAACCCAATTATAAAAAATATTATTAAAAAGTTTACGTGGAGCTCCATGCGTTTGTCATTTCATTTTTTTTTTAATTTTTCATTTAAAACGGGAAAGGCTTGCTGGTTCATGTAGGCCATTAAGAGACAAAATTCTATTAAAAGTATTTCCAAAACGTTGATAAAAGTTTTTTAGGACCGCAATTCTCGTGTGCTTTATGAGAAAAGGGAAAAAAATCCTATCAAAGATTTTTCACTTAGAAAACACTAAGTTTTGTATAACTATAGATTACATTTATGTATTGGATATTCGTTCTCAAATCCAGTCAGTTCTCTCCTTTCATGAATTCATTTGAATAATTACAATGTAATACTTAATTTAGCTCGTAGGACATGCACGGGTCGGAAGTCGGAAGTCTCCTCTCACAATGTCAGAGGTACAGGCCATAGTCCACCACGCTGGCCAAGTGCGGATTGGCAGACTTCACACATCTTTTGAGAACGCTACGGAGAACTCTCACATGTGCAGGTTTCCTCACGATGTTTTCCTTAACCGAAGCAAGTGATAATTAACTAGTAATACGCACATAATTTTTATAGAAAATTAGTGGTGCGTGCAGGATTCGAACGTACGACCTCCCGTTCGAGAGACCAACGTAGAACCACTTAGCTATCACTGCTTACTCAAATAAACAATATTATTACCACACGAGATAAACCTTATTTTACATAATGGGTGTTTTACACGTTGTCCGCAACAGCTCAATTTATGAACACACAAATATATTGTATTGTTTTACGCTGACATTGTTTATGACCTGTGAAAAGTAAATAAAATTTCGCATCAAGCGCCCCATCAAAACTTTCACAGGCTTTACCGGTATTGTTTTGTGGCGAAAGCCGTAAAAGTATTGATATGAAGTTGCTTGCTCTACATATTTTGTGTCACTGATAAATCAGTGGACCCCGGTTTTTTAACCGTACTAAGTTCATGTAAATATGAGTAATACCAGTAATAGGTTCTGCCGTTGGGCATGTGTTTGAAATACATTTTACATTATTCTACATAATAAACATAATTAACGAAGTACTACATCGTTATCCTGACTCATTAGCTTACAAAATGTAGAATTTATAGCATTAATTCTAATGCATCTGCCTGGGAATACATACTACACAGATCTTACTAATTCTTCAACTGTAATTAAGAATTGAAAAATCACACATACGCCTAAAGTGCTGAACTCTCCGGAAAAAGTCTCAGTTGAGTCGAAATAAATCCCACAAAGAAACAAGCTAAGAACCGCCAAGAAAAAGAATTTATTATTCTATCTCAATTCTAGGGTACCTACCTCACTAACCGTTAGTGAAATTGTGATTCTGAGAGTTGACAGTTCGTGTGATGTGTTGAATGTGTGGAGTAATGTTATCGGAAGGAGCTAAGACTATGTTCAGTTGGTTTCCATAAATCTTGGCGTTTTAAGCCTAACGAAGTTGAAGCTTCCTTCTATAGTATCACCAAAGAGCACAAGATTCTTCAAAGCTGTAATATTGCTTCTTCTTTAGGACCAGCTTTTATTAATGACTTCCTTAATGTTGTCTATATCTAGAGCAACGATGATAGCACCACCAACCACTAGTCTTCACTTGGTTTTGCAACTTACCCAATTCTTCTTTTCATCACTACTTTATCCAATATATTAACGACAAGAGCGCTTGGAAATAGTAATGTCACGTCCAGTTCCGCATAGGTTATCAAACTCTGTAATATGTATTATACTTACTCGTATTGTAATGTGTTCTTATATTTAAAAGATGTGCTGAGGAGTTTCTTTCGCCATTTCTTCTTCTCCATGACAAAGCACCTTTCCGAAATGGTGGTAGAATCAAAAAAACTACTTGCACAGGAGTATTTATAATACCTAAGTGAATAAATGATTTTGAATTTGAATAAAAAACTTGTCAAGCAAAACTGTTCTGTGCTGATAAAATAAAGTTTAGCAACTTATAAGCGAAGGTATCTGAAAAATTAGAGGAGCTTTGTAGCGTTATGTCGCATGTCTCGCAAGGCCATGTAATATAATCGCATTAAACACTCGAGAGGGAACAAGACAGCGTCGCGACGCCACGACGCCACGAGTGTGCTATCAGCCCGCGGGCGGTTCATGCTTCGTGCCGTGACACGAGCACGCTTAAGGCTATGTTACATAGAAAGCAGATCTGTCGTTTAAAGCGCATGTTACATGGAAAGCAGATCTGTCGTTCACAGACCATGTTACATAGAAAGCATCTGTCACTTATTGTGGATACAAATTTAATTATGTTTCACTTCGAAATCATTGATGTTCAGTTTAATTTAGGACAGATTTTTTCTTAGCGCATTGTTTTCTTGGATATTTTTAATAATTTCATACTTACGTATACGTTTCTCATTATTATTATTATTGTGCTCATAGGTTATCAACACTGAAAAATTACCAAATAATTCAATTTTTTTTTTACGGTAAGCATGGTTAAGAATTATAACTTTGTCACATCATAAGAAATTTTAGAAATCCAGCGTGAACAAAATTATATTCACTTCATTGAAACAAGTGTTAACACCAATACAATAAATAATTATGTAAACTCTCATTATTAGCAAAAAATCAGCAAACAATTTACTCTCTGTCCGTATAAGAAGTATGAGTTCATCTCGGTACCGCAAGAGCAGCGCATAAATCACAGTTTTAGAAGCTCTCATTCACCCCAGAGCGAGTTGTAATGAACTCAAAGAAAAAACTGAAACGACGTGTTTTAACCGCAGACATATTACTTTACGGCCCTCGTCTGAACGAAATACATTGTTTTTAACAATATGAGAACCACCTTGTGGTTACAATTTGCGCTTAACGTAGCGTTTTGGCAATTATTAACTCACCCGGCCATTTATAAAAGTTGTTCTATCTCTGACCGCAAATTATTTAATAAAGTTTTAAATTTTGAACAAAACCACGTTTAACTAAAGTAGGCACTTTAATTTCGTTTAATGCAGTAGCAAAAGTAATCATTTTTGAAAATTAATCTTTCGTTAATATTAACTCTAAAAAAAATAAAATAACCGATATAACATAATAAAATTGTAAGATTTTTTAAGCATTGGGCATAAAAAAACACGATGGCAGTACCAATTAAATGTAAGCTCTTAAAAAGATATATTAGTCCCGAGGTAGACTGATCGGCAAAATGGCCCAGATCGCATATTGAAAAGGTCTCAGAAGGCATTTGTAGAATATAAACACTTATTCCTATCAAGGGAATTTATTTGATAAAGATTTTCTTCTTGGCCCTCGATACACAATATTACGTTGTAGACATTAGATTATCTACTTACTTATTGAATACTATATTGATATCACAATACCATATATAATTTTATTTATAGTACCTACACAAAAGCAATATTATTCATTAATCTAAGAATAATAGCTAAATATTTCATAATATGATTTGGGGTTTAGTGATTTCCAAGAGGTTACACTTTTACCGATGATTGAGATAGTTTATAAAATTAGTACATTTTATTATTAGAGACGTAAAAGATGCATTCTTTCTATGTTATTCATGTGTCTGTTTTGATTGAAACATAAGAATTTGTTTTTATAAATTTTCAGAAAAAGTGGTATAGGACACCATCCCCATCTGAAGAATACGACCGGACTAATCGGATTTTGACAACGGACATCGGAATAATCTGAAGGACTAGAATGACTGGTGAAAATTATGGGAGGGACTTCCAACTAATCTCACTGGCGCAAATTATGAAATTTATTATTAAGTTTTAAAATCTACTTCTAATATAATTATTATAGCATAAACGACAAACGATCACATGAATTTTTCACTAGGAGCGAAGTATTCAACTTTTATGATCTCTATAATTACATCTCAGTCTCTTATAGTACCTACTCGTATATCTACTTAAATAAGTAACTAACAACGAAGCAGAAGGCGAGGCAGTTCAATAATTTTATTATGCAATGAACATTTCCATTCCAATTGGGTTAGCTCTGCTTCTATTTAGGTTGCGCAAAGTTTTATCAATCGTCTGGCGTCGTGACGATTCTCCCCTAATGGACACACACTCAATTAGCTTTTATTGCCGCGGCGCCGTTCAATTTAACGCGTTACTGCGGTCGCACTTCAGTGCTTCGGACGGTACCTATTTATTTTTGTATAACGTCGCTTTTTCCCAATTTGACCTACTCTCAATTATGGCAAATGTCATTTTCTTCTCGTTCATTACACTCTTTGGGGAGTCGCTACCTAAATCATTTAACCTTCCGAGGTGTTTAATTTATTTATACGTGGGATTATTAAAGCGGGTATGGTCCCAAAAAAATATTATTTTATTACTTTATTTTGAAATTGGCTTGTGTTAATTTTAAATGTGCGATGTAATCTTCATTTATTTCCCTGAGGATTCAATCCAAGTAACATAGCTAAAATTACATATAGTTATTATAATTTAATTACAGTCTCATTGTAAACATGTAATTTATCAAGGATATAATATATAGGCTACATCATATTGTATACGTTATAAATAGATATTGGTATACAAGGACATTGTTGCTTCGCAAAATGTGGCTGATTTTTATTTCACGAAATGAGAAGAATTACGTACTTAGCACAGATGTAATATGTAAGCATTATGATTTGTTAAATGGTACTCACTGGACAGTCAGGGCAATATCAGTTCAATTCAAATTCAATTCAAAGTTATTTCTTTGAATTTTATATATTTTTAATCAGTATTATTTGACGTGATGTAAAACATCCTTTTAAAAAAACATTCTTACTAAAATAAAAACTTTTCATTATAAAACCACTAAAAGTCGTATGTCATTTGACTTTTTAGATTTCAGAACTTTAATTCCTCATTACAATATCATACCTTCACGAACATAAATATTGTCGAGTGAACTGAAGTGTTACATGCGCTACAATAAAAGCAACTCTTGAGCGTTCTAGTTTACAAGTAGTTCGGTTCGAACGATGCCCGTCAGTGTTAGCGAGTGCCTCTTTACCGGCGCTATTAGCTATAATAGTGCAAGCAGGAAAAATAACTCTGTTATATAAATGTAGTGCAACGGTATTGCTTCGTATCTTTATTTTGAAGGTATTTAAAAGTATTGAAAATAAAAATATTATATCGGTACATCAGGTTAGGGAGAAGTTTGTTGCGGTGTAGGTACTATGATATCAAATCACTAAAGTAGGTATATCAGTAAAGATTGCATTAATTAATTTTATAAAATGTGCTTTTACTCGTATATACGAGTAATATCAAGCTCACTGAAGTAGGTAGGTATATCAGTAAATACTGACTGCATTTCAATAATTTTATAAAATTTTCAAAGCGTGTCCAGTGCCTATGTAAGGATTTCAAAACGATTTAAATCAAATTTCCCTTCCGGTGCCGCCAAATAGCCTAATTTGAAGTATATCCAGTAGTGATCGTGGTAACATCTGGTCCAGAATTATTCAACTAGCGAACTAAATCATGAACGCAAATTCTGTTAGGTTTCGTAAGTTTAAAACTCTGTCATTTTACCTTAAAACCGCCTAAACTCTTAAGATCGTATAATAAACGGTAAAAAATGGATAACGACTCGATTTTGTCCAAAAGAAAAGAATTGTAATTAATGCTTCCAGGCAAAGAAATCACTGCCCTAAAGTATCGACGCATCACAATATAAAAAAGTACAAAAGAAAACATATTTTATCTTTGCAGTATTTGCATAATTGAGTACCCAAGCTGGAAATTGAACTGTGGGTTTTTTGTTCTTGTAGAACGATTAATCTTGTGAATTACCTCTACAGTTTCTCCATTAACGTTCATTACATATACATGGCGTGTAAAGTTTAATAGTTAATTACTTTAAAGTATTCGAAATCTAATAACAGCCTAGATTCAATTCCATTAACAAGACAATTACAAAGTTATACATCAATATGTCAATTAGATGGTTTGGGGTAGTGAGGCAGTCAATTTTCATAATCATATTCATACGTGCCTACAAAACTATAAAATATAGTAATTAAACAACTTTTTCAATACCGGAGAGAGAAAAACTAAAAACAGACCCCTTTGAAACGCCATTCAAATTTTCCATTAAGAGAAATGAAGTTTAGAACAGAGTTGTTGAGACGCCGGCGTCATCACATAAGTGTCAATCCGCTGTCATAGTGAGTCGTGAGCCAAGTGTTTTTTATATTCATTTTAGTTTTCAATGTAAGACTTGGGTACGTTTCCACTCCGCAGCTCTACGTCAAGTCAGCTATCCGTCACGTCGCCGTTTTTAAGCCGTTACGTGACAGGACACGGGACTATCATTTTAGTATGAACCACTTGTCTTAGCGAAGTACCATGTCCTACACTCAGTTTCTTTTATCTATTCTATCTAGTTCTTAAAAAAATACGTTAAGGATAACGATTCAGTACTGTTTTCTTTTCTTTTTTTGTTAATTAGGTATTGACGAGGTTATGTGTTTTTTATATCAATGATTCCTTTTTTAAACGCTTTTATTACGCTTGGCTTGCCTGTTTATTTGTTTGTGGGTTATGGTGAAATCTTGCAAGTTGAATTAGAACCGCTTCCTCTTCTCCTACGAAATAGATTTTTGTACACTGATTTGATTGCTTGGAGTCAGCTCCAGACGAGGAAGTTCTCAAAGGTTAGCAGTAAAGTTACGATTTTTTAGCAATATAAAAGCGTGGCTATAATATAATAGTTTTATTGATGATGTATTATTTATAAAATTTCTTTAACGATAACTTCAACCAAAGTGATACGCGACAAAA
>DWKA01002288.1:0-10887 GCA_018249155.1 Panoquina ocola ocola
GGGTCAAAATCGCGCCCAAAGAAGTCGGTTACAAACATACAAACATGCAGGTGAAGCTAATAAAAAGCGTGTAAAAACTCGTTGAGTGCGGATACAGATGATAAGTTTCCCGGAGCTAAGCTTATAGGAAGTACTAGTTAAATTATATCTATTACAAGTGGGCATTATGGCAACTCTTACTGCTCCAACTTCGAGCTACTAGCCTTCTTAGTAGGTATTCAGTACAAGAAGAAACTTATCTTGAAGCTACTTATGGACTTACCATGGATAATACGATAATATTATATCGTTACAGAAATCAATTTTAAGTCACAAAATTGCGAACAATAGCGAATTTTATAGTCTGAGCTGGTCTATTTCTAAACTCGTTTTAAAGCTATTTATAGCGTCACCTGTATAGAAATTCTTTTGCATTTTTCTGAAACACGCCAGCGAATTGCTACCTAAACCTGTCTACCATTACGTCATCTATTCAATTACCTTCTTTGATTTCTATATCACCTGCGAAAAATTTTAACGGCTTCAAAAAGGTGGAGGTTTTCAATGCAGCGATATTTCCGATCGGATTTCCAGAATTCGTTTTTTTATATATAGAAGAAAATGCACTTAACCGTCATCATCCAATTCTATATTTTTATATATTTTTGATTATATAATAACATTTTATCTGTATCACGTAGTTATCTATGTTTCAATAATTAAAATAATGTTACACAGATTAGTCGACTAACCCTGTATGTATGCACTATTCATATCGACGTTAAAATTTATTGGAAGAAAATAGTGTGCCAATCTTAAGCCTGCCTATCATACCTTTTTATTAGCAATAGTGTTTTCATTTCATTAGATTTAATACTTTAGTAAGATAAAATTAATTGAAACGAATATATTGTTTTAAAAATGTTCCAGAAAATACGCTTTACGCTATTCTCCGTTATTATATAAAAAAGGAAGAGGTAAAAAATACATGGCCGTTCGTTTATTTATGAGTACACTCTGAGCTCAGCTGCCTCGGGCCATAAGTAGGTCCTGTGTAGAATATAGTCGTCCCTTTTTGTTTTATTGAATTTCGGTTGCGCTATCTCTGTCCAAAATGGTGGCCTAATTCTGGTAATATTACTGAGTACTGCTTTAACTTTAATATTAATATTACAGCTACAGTCTGAAACTAAATATTTCTGTTATACTTGATAAAAGACAGGTCTTCAAACGAGTTCTACGAAAATATATTATAATGAGGATCGAAAAAAAAAACATAGGACCCGAATTGATAACCTTGTTCTTTTTTGAAGTCGGTTAAAAAGGGTTTTAACGGCGGTTTCAAACTAGCGTTTTTTTACGCGGGTTTAGGCTCGTTTTGTACGAGCGTTGACGCGCGTATAAGCGCGAGCCGGTGACAGACGTCACTGAACTATGCCAGTATACACGGGTCCGGTTTTTCGACGCGCGTATTGTAGCGCGCGTGTAAGCGCGTATGCTGAAACGACCGTATACGCGCGGCAAAAAACGCTAGTCTGAAACCGCTCTTAGTGTTAAAAAATGTAAGAAAATCAGAAAGGAAGCGTATTTTCTCTGAATACGAATATCTGTATTCCATTTCAACGATCCTGCGACGAAAAGTATACAATCTTACAGTGTATTTTTATTGTTTTAAAAAATAAGGCAGAAACAAATAAAAAAATATTGAAACGATATTGGTAAGTCCCTTTGTGTACCGTTTTTAAGAATAAAGAAAGATCTAGACACTCCAGTAAAAGTCAACGCAATTGGCGGCTATAGCATTTTCATCATCATCATCATCATCATCATCATCATAACCCATAGTCATCCCAATGCTGGGCTCGGGTCTCCTCTCATAATATGAGGGGCACAGGTCACCATAGTCCACCATGCTGGCCATGTGCAGATTGGCAGACTTCACACACCTTTGCAATCATTATGGATAACTCTCATCTATTCGGCATAATAATCCAATGATCTCAAACAAAATATTGTATCAAATCAACATAATTAATTCTAATTATAAAACTCGTATTCGTATATTTTATGAGCTAATGAAAACATTTCATCTTTCCACTGGATTTTTAATTAGTTATTAGCAGCTCACGGTAATCTCCCTTCAAGTGGGGATCTCAATGGAATTTTGTTGCGGTTGTAAGAACATCAAAGAAACATTTTGATGCTTATTTGAATTGAGTTTTGTGAAACATTCTTCGTGAAACTCAAATAAAATGTTCAATTAACGGCCCCTTGATGGTTAAATGACTAATCTTTCGCACTTTCGTGCAATTTTGTGAGAAAGTATTTACCTGTACCTATTATTAGATACATTTACGGTTACTATAATAATGTTATATTTGTTATAACCATAAAGGCAACTTGATTTTGATTTGATTGTCCACCGAAAAAATCCAGAAAAGGGAGTCTCTTAGGAATGTTTTTGTATCAATTTAATTCGTTTTAGTAACAGAAAATACTGAGACAAAAATAATAAAAGCATTAACATTCATACTATTTACAACCTTAATTCATAGCAATAAAGTAGAAAATATGTATGTTATACTCCCAATTATTTTAAGTCCATTCAAATGAAAACACATGTAAATCAAACAAGTAAAAAATAATTATGTAGTGTAAAATCAACCATATACACAATAAATATAGTACTTTTTCCTATAACAAAAATATAAGCTTATATTTGAAGTGAGCTGTAATGTATCAAGACGGTGTTTTTGGTGTTGACCTGCGGGTCCAAAATGGAAGCTTTACACGAATCATTTAATACGATATTAAAACCAGATGTTTCAAAAATGTTTATAATTTACATATTGTTTACAATTTTAATTCCAACAGCGCCTTTTCGGTATCATCATGACAAGCGTTCCCTCCAAAAGTAATTTTTAAAACAGATCAAGTAAAACAATATGGTTGGCAGTTCCCCGTAGTGACTGCCAACCTTACAACGACTTACAATTAAATATTTAACAAAATAAAAATGATTAGGTATTGCTAAAATCATAAAATATAGAATTGTAATTAACGAATTGAATTATTTGAACAATGAAATAAATATTCGAATTATACACATTAATAAAGAAATGTATAAATCCGGCTGTGACGTCATATTACGGATGACAGGTGCGGGGAGCGGGATGCTACTTGTTGGTTGATAACATTAGTGATGTTGCCATGTTGCCAGTAGTTTGTAACACTATATAATTATGAATGTTATTTTCCATGTCAGGTAAGTCTGGTGGTTGGCGCGAGTATTTCGACGATGAGATGACGCAGCAAGCCGAGACGTGGATCGCAGACAACCTACGGGACACTGACCTGAGATTCCCTTCATGTCAAAATTAAAAACTCAGTCGTTATAAAGCTAATTTAAATTCGTTAGATTTCAATAAATAATGTAAAAAGTGTAAAATGAAAAAAAGTCAACTTGCTTTTGATCCTTATTTATAAATACATTAGCTATCCGCCCTCGCTTCGCTTCGGGTAAAAAAGCATGTCTATTAATTTACATAAAAGTATAATAAATTGTACATAATTATAAACCTTTCTCTTTAATCACTCTATCTACTAAAAAAACCGCATCAAAATCCGTTGCGCAGAGATTTAAGCGAGGGACATGAGGACAGAAAAAGCGGCTTTCTTTATTACTATGTAATGATGTAACGGAATTGAAAAGAAACCTATCACACCTAGGTTGGCTCTACAAGTAACGAGTAATAGTGGACCAATTGTATTTTACTCGAAAATTTCTAATAAGTCCATAAAAAATATTTATTTATTCAGTCAGCGAATCCGACTCGCACTTGGTTGTTGTAAAAACTACGGAACCCTACACAGCGCGTGGCTGTTATAATTTTCTAGCTTTTCTATTTGAAGAGGGAAGTGACCGTGAGCGTTATAGTCACTCTGTCAAGAGATGTCGCTGTACTAAAAGCTGAATCGCGGTAACGATATTTACATGTAGAAATTATAAGAGTTTGGAAAGTTATATTTTATCTTAAGCAAAACAAGCAATGTTATCATGAGTATTTTTGAATGGGCATTCCTTTCTGAATGCCATGTTATCTTGTTGTGATGGTATGGTACGAGTATATAATACAACTAACTGTTACCCGCGACTCCGAGGGTCGTTCGCGCGGTTTTTATTTTACGACTAGCTTTTGCCCGCGACTTCGCTCGCGTTAAGAAGTATTATTATTGATTAGGTATAGTTTTTGCGGCTTTACGAAGTTTTCCGGGTCAGCTATTATATTATAATATAATTAGATAATGCACCTAGGTTGATCGACCTATTGGCTTTGTAGGAAAATTTAATTGAAATTATTAGACCTGTTTTTGAGTACGTAATTAAGTACAAATTTATTCATACTTACTACAGTTATAAATGCGAAAGTAACAACTGTGTCTGTTACGCTTTCACGACTTAACTACTGAACCAATTTGGATTAAATTTGGTATGGAGATAGTTTAAGACCGAGTAAAGGGTACGAGTATAGTTTGCCCGTGACATCGCTCACGTAACGATCACAATAGCTAGAATTCAAAATGAATTAGTTAATTAATAAAGGCTTGTGTTAAAACGCCAAAAATGTACCTATTGTACAACCAATAAAATTCGAAACGGTTACCAAAATGGATAAATGGGCACCAAATTACGTTTTCTAAACGGATTTTCATGTAATTAGATGACAGACTGCCGAACAGATAAGACTCCAAAAATTGTTACTATAAGTCTATTTATATAACCAATTGACTGATTGATCTATCAACGCAGATCCGAAACCAATGGGCCAAACAGTGTGCAATTTTGCATAGAGATTCCTTATCACTACATAGTATAAAACGAAGTCGCTTTTTTTGTCCTGATATCCCTTTGTACGCTTAAATCTTTAAAACTACGCAACGGATTTTGATGCAGTTTTTTTAATAGATAGAGTGATTGAAGAGGAAGGTTATTATGTATAACTTATTATACTTTTATGTAGACATGATATTTTTCCCGAAGCGAAGCGAGGGCCGGCAGCTAGTATGACATAAATTAGCATTAGATTTTTCAAAATTCGCACCCTTATGGTTAGAAATAAAACTTTACTGCATCAAAACATTTTCAATATTCATCCCCTAAGGGGTTGAAATCGTAATTGAAAGTTTATATGACGTTAGGTAATATTTGAAATGCGTATTGTTATTGGTTGGAGCTGCGGACCTACTCGTATGCTGCGGACAATAGCTTGTACTATATATAAGTGTCCCATAATTCAAATATTTAAAAAAGTATTAAACGTAGAGAAAACTATACCTTTGAGTTTTGCTGCAGTTTAAGTAGAACTCGAGGTACCTACAAGTTCACTGTCTGCAACGTCATTATTAAGTTTCTAGCAGCGTCGCAGTATGTCGCAGATGAAAAGTAAGATAAATGTGAGCTTACAGCTGTGCTGTGTGTTCACAGTTTTGTTGAAATACAAGATAATGTCATAACAGTAGTAAGTTAGCACAATAGCACTGCCTATATCAAGTTGTTAATTTACTAAAGACTTATGCAGAATTTGTGCATCATATTCAGAAAGTTCATTGCTCCAAATGTCTATTTGAATATAATTTATGTTGTGTACGAATGCGTTTATGTTGAGTTTTGTAGAAAAAAAAATCTCCTTCAAAATAACTTCTTCGAATTATTGTCTGATGCGTAGAAACGCTGATGATAAGTGGGTTGACCCAACGTGCCCAAGAGATTGATTGCTATCGCTACTGAGGACTCGACAGAGGAACGTAGGTTCCAATTGTATTACAATAAGAATGTTAGAGCGGGATCGTAATAATGTGAACTGAACAGAGCTCATCAAGACGATTCTAAAGAGTCCAAACCTTATCTTTTCTTTATCTCTACCTTCGAGATCTATCATCGGAACAGATTTTTGATTACCATGTTATGGTATGGTCTCCTAACCTGTTTACACCTGCCACGAAGATACGAAAAGTAAAATTAACGAGGAATGATTCCGTTTCATACATAGACATAGGTGACTAGCAGTGATAGCCTAGTAGTTTGAACGTTGGTCTCTCGAACGGGGGGTAGCGCGTTCAAATCCTGCATGCACTATTAATTTTCTATGCATAATGTGCGTATCGTGAGGAAACCTGTAAACCTGAGAATTTTCCATAATGTTCTCAAAGGTGTGTGAACTCTGCCAATCCGCACTTAGCCAGCGTGGTGGACTATGGCCTGTACTCCTCACATTGTGAGAGGACACCCGAGCCCAGCAGTGGGATAGATATGGGTTGTAATGAATGATGATGATGAAGCTATAAGAGTGTAAAAAAAGCTTGGAATACTTTTTTTATAGTCTCAGTTAAACAAACTTCTTCTGAAAGTATTAAAACAAGTAAAGTTTGGCGCCGGCCCGTCGCACCGCAATAGCTACTTGGGACTATTCCAGCACGATATTTATAATTCATAGAATTTATCTGGCGAATTAATGGATCCACTACATTTTAATACAAAGTATAAAATTATTGGACGAAGCCTGAAACAAAAGACGTCGTATTATAACGGTGGAGACAAGACATTTTCAGATAAGAAAGAAAAATACCTATCGATGGCGCGACACAATTCCGCGCAAGGAATCTGTTCAATAATTCTATTTTCCAGAGATTCGTTCCAGAATAGTAAAGTGAGGAAATTTATATTTTAGCTCCTGCCATTCTATATTTGTTTAAGACTAAGGGCTAGTTTCACTGGTTCCAGATAATCTCTCTGATAAGATATTGGGAGGTTATCTGCGAGATAAATAGGAAATATTAAATGAATTGAATATTTATTTTAATTTATCGATACATACAGACAGATTAGGTAGTTTTAGGTGCTTTAATTATGAATAAGAGGCCTATTAATTACGTCAGCTTTCAAACGAAAAAAAACTGCTTCAGAATCGGCATGTTCGTTTAAGAGCCTCATAGGCTCACAGATCGACAAATGAAACTTATAGCTGAGGTTCAAAAAATCTGATGGCAATTTTAATAACACCTTTCGCAATTTATAAGCCAGATATAATTGAAAAACCATCAAATAATAAAATTATAGAGATTTGACGTCCCCCTAGCCTAGCATCTTGCCTGCGAAGCTAAAGGTCCCAGTTTCGATTCCGGGCCGCGGCAGATATTAATTTATGTCACAGATGAATATTTATTCGCGGGTCATGGCTATCCAGTGAGGTGTTTTTTAGTCGTCCATGCCATCCGTAATACAGGGAATCCTAGTGCGGATGATTGTGTAAGCGGTTAGGTATTTATTTTATTCTAATTTGTATATAAATTTACACTGATATTAACATAACGATTGTAGCATCTAAATGCGTCAACATAATATTCTTGTGGTCAAGGGTTATTAAGTATGTTGACTAATAAAATAAAAGATATATACCTACTAATCTAGTACTATTTCCTTGTTTCAGACTCTATCAGTTTAATCCGGGTCGGGTTGTCGGATGTTTTTAAAAATTCACATTCTATTATACTTAGCCCTACTACTTGCACAGTTGTAGCGTACTTATTTTTTTCCCATCAAAACCCAAATTAGAAAAAATTGCAATCGCAAAACAAACGAAAATAGGACTTTTTACTTGCATTCATACTTGCCAATCCTAGATTTGAAATCATCTACAGATGAAGGTTAGGTACATTATTACATACTCGTAGTACAAAACAAAGTCGCTTTTTTTGTCCTCATGTCCCTTTGTACGCTTAAATCTTTAAAACTGCGCAACGGATTTTGATGCGGCTTTTTTAGTAGATAAAGTGATTAAAGAGGAAGGTTCCTTTTACGTAAATGCTATTTTTTCCCGAAGCGAAGCGAGGGCGGGCAGCTAGTATATAAAGTATAACAATATTAACATAGGGTATTTTAAGTTCTTGACGGTACCGTAGCCTACTTGGTACTGTCTGCGAGAGTTCCCGAGTTCGATTCCCGACCGGTGGTTAGCTGTTGTGAACACAGGGTATCCTAGTACAAGTAACAATGTATTGTATTTTGAGAAATTAATGTATGAATTATTTTTTTTACCACTGGCTAGTCCAAACTATGTGGTTAAATAACAATCAAGAATATTAAAATTTAGTATCTAAATATTAATTTTGCCCGTAATAATATTGATAATAATAGGTCCTATAGAGACTACTACTGCCATCTAGCGGCGAGTAGCGGCACCGAAATCTATTTATAAAAGATAACCTTGCCACAGCAATTGGCACAGCTCGAATGAAGTTCAAACTTTGACTACTTTGACAGTTCTAATGTAACAGTGGTGATCTTATTTTTTATATCTCCCAGCATTTTGATACAAAATATTAGTAATTCGTGAAGTGGTATTACGTGAACACGATGAAAATAAGATCCCACGCACTTCGGGAAAGGTGGAATGCGGCTCGCTAGCATCGGTGAGTGATCCAAAAGTCGAATAACACGCCAAATGTCCTTATTTTTAACTGATTAAAAAAACTGTAGTCAATTGGCTGTTAACCTTTTAACTAAAGGCGAGAGACGCGTAATTTGACGCTATGCCGTGTATAATTTTATTACTAGTCGTCTCGACACCGCATACATTAGTACATTATAGAATCAAACGTATCTTATGTTTTCGGCGTTCAAAATTACAAACTCTATAACTTCAATCGTTTACTTATCATTCACAATTGAGTTGTTATCTCAATTAGGAAAAAAATCACATTTGAACCTTTGATTGGCTCTAAACCTTGTGATAAAAACGAATACACTTACATTTTTTATCTGTTTTGACCAAAATCACTTGCCGAAAACGGAGTGTTTTTTTTTATTGTGTAACCGGCTGTGTATGTAAATATTTGAATTTGGAATTCTTCGTGCTGGAATAAGAGGAGGTTCGTTTTTTTTTCTTTTTTTTTGTCTATATCTAATCAAATGATAATAGTTACATAGGTACATGTAATATATAAGATGCATGGTAATCAGATACATTTTTGCCTGATAATGTTATCATTTTGCTAGTAACCACATAATTCTGATATATTTGCAATTTTAACTATTGTAATAATCTTCCACTATTCAATGTCTTACTGAACATAAATATTATACAGTAACTACAGAAAAACTATTTTAAGTATTTTAGATTACTTTGTACCTATCCACAGCTATTTCAAAACAGTTGTAAATAAATATGATTTTTTTTTCCTTTGTCTATGTATTATTAGGAATTTTTGTCATAATTTTATTTATCATTATCAAGCAATATAATCTGTTCTATTCATTTTAAAAGTAGAAAAACTTTGGCTTAAAGAACTCGTATCCAAGCCATAAACCTTATAAAAAAAAAGTAGAAAAACAAAATAAAAAAAATGCTAGTATTAACAGGCCAAGGCAAGTGTGTAATATGTGTTACTATCTATGAAATAAATGGAAACTAAATAAAACCGTTTAAAAAAGATACAAAAATGCTATGGAAAATGAGAGTGAATATCCTTCATTAGTAAGGCAATCTACCACACAAGACTTCAACACAACTTATTATTATGTGGAGGTCCAGTAATGCAATAACAAATAAAGTTAAACCACAACATAACATATACTAAATAAATATAGGTATACGTGTTACTTGCTGCTTCTTGTTCCAGGACCGTTCACCGTTTGAAGTGTAAAAACCTACTTCTAATAAGATTTTTTTATTTTATTACCTATTCTTACTGAACTTATTTTGTGACTCCCATTCTCAGTATTCAATTGACTGAAAAATTCTCAGTATTCAAGCCAATAGTTAGAAAGAGTTATTGCGTGCCTTTGCTTGTGTTCATGCCTGACTATGATGTTAAAGTCTTCAAAAAAAGACTGAATAGGTTTAATTATTTTTTTTTAAATCATGTTCTGGAGATTTAAGAGATAAGTCAGTTAATATTGGTTGTCCGAGATGGGCAAAGGCATAGTTAATTAGAACTTTTAAGGACAACTATAGGTTACGGGAAGATATACAAATTCCACAGGCAGGCACACCACACTCCCCTATAGGAACGCATAGGTGTATTCATATCCATAGTGAATAGAAAAGAATACTTAATTTCCATACCAAGCGGGAATAACTTGACAAGTTGAAAATGCACATTTTTCAGTGCAGCCATTTTTAAGTTAAATTTTTATATGTAAATGTTAAGAAATACTTTTTTTATTTCAATGTAATTCCTTTGCTTTGAGTTTTTATATAACTATGTCATTTATTTACCCTATGAATAAAGCAACCCTAATGCCTAATTATGCATTAAAAAAAATGTATATGTAAGTCAACTTATCACATTTGGTATGGATTTTATCTAGGGGTAAAATGGTGTATGACAATTGTTATGACTTCAAAAAATATTATCACTGATAAATCTCCAGACATGGACTTGTTAAGTAATAAAATATAAATTACTAGTCTTCCACACGCGGCTTCGCCCGCGTAAGAAAATATTTTTTCATATAAACATTTTTCCCCCTTTTTATCCCCTTCCGGGGGGAATTTCCAATAATCCTCTCTTAGTGCTCCTCTACACTTCATAAGAAATCTTCACACCGAATTTCAAGTTTCTACGTTCAGTAGTTTTGGCTGTGCGTTGGCCATCAGTCACTCAGTAACGCAGGAGTTTTATATAATTATACAGATTGGTGATACTAGATATCTGTATAATTAATTTGCTGTAAAATTCAAAACACACCGGCATTTGAATATGCTTGAGTGCCAGGTTTTGATGCTGACTATAGTACGAATTTATAAATCTTTAAATCTATATTATTATTATCAAGCTGAAGAGTTTGTTTGTTGCTTGAATGCGCTAATCTCAGGAACTTTTTCTCAGCAAAGGAGGCAAAAGGGC
>DWKA01002289.1:0-10884 GCA_018249155.1 Panoquina ocola ocola
TTAGAACCTTTAAATCGCTCTCCTGTAAAGTTGTGTTTTTGCACTTGCATTAGTATACGTAGGACCCGTCGATATTTGCAATTTGTAAAAAAATACAGGTGATAAAGAAATAGAGATCCTAAATCTACGTCCAAGTTTCATTTCCAACATCTTTCATTAGATTAACAAATAATAATGATCGAAGTTGTTACCAGCGAAATACATCTTACAGTGTGTTTGACAAATCATATCAGAATATTTTTAGCGTGGGACGGACGTAAATGCGGATGTAACCCCTTTTTTATGTAAAAACCGACAAATGATCGAGTGACGATCCGTAAGAAGATAAGTTGCTACCGTCACCCAATTAGTAATGCTGCGAGTGAGTGATTTCGAAACATTCGTTTAGTGTGTTATGAGATAGATTTATTTTACTTTTCAATTGCACCTCACATAAATGTTTAAACATGACGTATTCTGCGACATACATTTTGATTCTACATTCACCAAAAGATCAGGATGTAGTCAAGGAATTCTAAACAGCAACGACATGAGTAACTTATAATACAAAATCGTGACTACACTCTGACATGTGCAATTCTAACTGACCTTAACATTTACAGTACCATTGAGCCGATGATAAATATGGACCCTTCGACCTCTGACAGTCAAAATTGATCCATTTTATCAAGAGAAAGCTACTTTCACACGACGGAAGTACGCAACGCACGGACGGACAAAACACAACACAATTACATATCGAGAGCCAACTGACCCCGGTTCGGTCGACACAATGAGTTCACACAGAACGTTACACGGCAAAATAAGTGTACCACAATATTGTAGGCGACATTATGCAAAATGTAACCTATTGATTTGCGTAAGATTATATTCTGGAAATGAATAGGTGCGACCGAATATATTAGTGGATAGGCAAGGAACTCTGCGAGCTATATCCAAATAATCGAAGTAGAACTTAACGTCGCTAATTTATTTGATTATGTAGATGGAACAGGTGTTCGATAATTGCACGATAAATCATTTGTGTTTTAGCAATGTTTTGCTGGTAGATCCGAATGAAAATTGTTTATAATTGACTTATAATGTTCCTGTAGAGACACTAATACAATGTAATGTAGTAATGGGCCAGATCAATTACAAGAGATTACAGCATACAAAGATAAGAGAAGTGTAAATAAAACAAAAATCGTAATTACTAGTGTATAACATATACGATCTAAGCTGTAACAAAATAAGATAGGAAATTGAACCGTTCTCACCTAAAAAAAAATCATAATTCCAAAGCTTGAAGTTTGTAGCTTTTCAGTACAACAGACATTTAACAGTGATAGTTAATAGTATAGTAAAATTTCCAACGATCTAGTGACAGTACCAAGGACAGGGAAATAATAAATTCACGACGTCATTGTGTGTGTTCACCTTGAACTGTTGCACACAACAAAGTGTAATTGTGTGCACAGGTGTTCCCGACGATTAACTGCGAAATCAAGCATTTTTAATTTTTATACGCAACTTTAAACATTAGCGTTCGTAATATACTAACGAGCGTATGGACGTGATTATAAACGCATTAGATAATTATTTATAAGTATATGTGATGGCAAAAGTATGATAATTTATACAGTATGAAACTGAGATTCGAACATATTTGCGAATCGAATAAATTAAATTTGTTGTAGGCGATAACACGAGACAGATTACAGATAACTCTATTCAAATTCAAATATTTTACCATACGATACACTTATGAACTTCAAATACTTACATCAAATCTACCACCGTTTCGGAAATGTGCCCTAATGAAGATAAAAAGATTATACATCTGACCATATCAAATTAGGAGTGGCCAGAGTTTCAGAGTACACATCAGAGTTTTGGGTTTCCTCATAAATGGTAGTTTTGTATTGTGTATTTAATACGAATATTAGTTAACCTAATTCTATTTATCAATGCAACAAAGAAGTTTCAATTCGTACGTGTGTACATCTATTTATTTTATTTATTCATACATCGTCATGGTCTCATCGTTAACGAGATATGTGCGCAATGCGCGAAGTATCTTTCGCACTAATTTCCTAATAACACTAATGAAATCCAAAAAGAACCCGCAAACAATAATCATGAAACAATAGCTGTAATTACGGGCACAATTAATGTTATTCTCGATGAAGAAATGATACGCCTACACCGCTGCTTTGCTATGTTGAATATGTGTTGTAGGAAGAATGTATTCGATTGTAATTATTAACCATAAATGGCGCAATGATTGTTAACTGTATACTTCGTTAATTATACCCGAGATTTTTTTCTTTTATCTTGCACAATTTAAAACTTAGAAGCAATATATAATGTTGTTTAAACTGAATAAACATTGCGACTACGTATTGTAGTAGCATGATAAAAAAAACATTAGTATGTAAACGTATAGAGACTATAAACTTTAATATGGAATAATTGTCCGTGATGTTTTTAGAGAAAGATAGGGTGAAAGGGCAGAGGAATATGAAGGGAAGCTACTTAAAACAGGCACACTTTACACCACATTACAATTCAAGATAAAAATTAAATAATCGATAAACACAGAATAATGATAAATGATAATCCAAGCAGGTCACCCATGGGCATTAGCAATTCCATAAACATGAACGCCAAAAAGAATCGAGGGTACCGTATCAAATAATACTATTTGATAGAAATTATACAATTTCTAATTTTAAAACTGCAATCGTAAGATGCATGAAAGACGATCAAGTTAGATATTAAAGCCCGAAATTAATAATCGTTCTAATCCAAAATGTTTACATCGAAGATCGCAAATTTCGTTACATCTACCACTTTTTACAGAATTGGATCTAGATGATATTTTGTATTAGATCGATTATTAATTTCGGGCGTCAATCGAGCGACGTTAGTACAGTTTACAATGTATTTATAAGAAAAAAGGATGAACGTAAAGAAACCGAATGTGCGGACTTGAGTCAGGTGCCTATGGTACGGGTGTACTGCGCGCGCACGAGTCCGCACGAGGCATAGGCGTGGCCCAGTAACGAGTTGTAATAAGATGGCCAGCAGCGATGGCCGGCGTGTACCATTAACGCAAAGGAATCTTATATTTTTTCAACATTTCTTGGAAGTAAATTGTTGATAAAAACAAGTCGATGCAGGTACGCAGATTTAAATTAATTTTCCCTGCGTTGAGTTTTTTTTAATTTCGTTTTGTACGTAACACACGGAATATAAATTGAATTAGCTTTTCATTTAATCAACGTCAACATGATTTATATGAAAAGTAACTGACCGAAAATTTACTGAGAACATCGCACTAATTTACCTGTTTATTTTAACACTAAAAAATAATAACTACACAAAATATAAACTTTGCATCGTATAATTTGGAGCGTCATTGATGTGATAGTACTTTTTGAACTAGATATAAATTGATTTAATTATTAGTATCGTGGCGAAAGCTATAAAACATCTCAAATGATATTATCAACCTCAATATACATTTGTACCTATCTATCTATACGTTACAGGAACAACGATATTGACAGGACATAATTACGACGTTACTTCAGAGTAACACCGACTTATCAATTTGCATAACAATTAGTGCTATATTACAGCAACATTACTGGCGATAAGGCCAATTAACAACAGTACCACTATTCCTGCTCATATGTCATTTCCTTGTTGCACTCATTAAAATTGCCGACGCTCATCCTTTCCTATAACTGGTACGTTATTGTGTGTTAAATACTATTCGTATACACACATATGAGTAACTACTGCGTACTAATCGTTCTTACTATAGCGTGTTCGAATCGAAAGCAAACATGCAATGTTTAGAGTCAATACAGTTAGATGGTAAACTCATCGTAAACCAAAAGCATCAAATAAGCAATGTATTGGTAGTTTCGATATTTTATGATTAGAGAGACGTATTCTATTTAACAAATTTCAAATAGATACTTAGTGTTGATGAGGCTCGCAGAACAATAGAATTTCATTATTATCTTTTTAACATAAATTAAAGGAATAAATCAACAACATAGTTACGTCAATGAAAATAATCGAGACATAAAAAAAATCAAGCTAACCTGACTACATACACACACACAGTAAATAAATTAAGAGCTGTTTCTATAAAAAAGTAAATTTCTTTAGATAAATAAAACCCATTTCAGAATTTTAAGTAGTCAAACACAAATAGCAGCGGAAGCACTCGAACACAAAAGCCCGAAAATAAACTTTTTCCACCGCCAACGCATTGTCGGTATCAACTACCAGTTCAAAAATAGGTCCGGAAGGGAACAACACCAAACACCGCGGTTAATTACCGTGACAAAAACGAATAGACTAAATAAAGACCACCATATTTAAACACATCTCTATGTGAGGATCCTAAAGTTAACAATGATGGATAGACTCGACAGAACGTAGCTAATGGACGGAGATAGAGTGGTGATATTTAAAAACTAAATGTTACTTCATGTCAAAAAACTAGCTATTTGCATTCTTTCAGCAAAAAATATTGAATGATTATTTTATCAACGAGATTCTTCTCCGTTTTTTGGAATATTAGAGGTACCTACCTAATAAAATACTTATAGAAGATAAGAAAGATAAAAAATAAAAAATTAAATACTGTAGGCAATAAAAAAGATATGCGAAAGCTTGGAATAATAAATGCAATCAGTCATCTAATGACAGGCCAAACCAAGACGTGACAATGTAATAACGCTACGTGCCTTATTACACGAGGACTCCATCACAAAACCGCAAACTTGTTGTTGAGAGGCAAAAAATATACTGCATTAAAATCTACCAGCAGCCTTGAAAGTTGATAAGGTCGATGAATCACAATAGAAGTGCTAGATAAATGTGGTGGGTTACTTGATTGGTTTCACTATTTGTTTGTCCATAAGCTTATCCCAATACGAAACAATGATATAATTAAATTTATTTATAAAAGGTCAACCGTGCCACAGGAAACCAAGTACCTACAGACAATTTAAAGAACTTTACGTTAAGTACATGCATAGCCTTAAAGAGTTGGAAATGAATATTTAAGTGGAACAGCACAAAAGAGAATCGGTAACTATTGTAATGTAAACAATACACGTCACAATTAGCGCTTTACGCATTATGTTGAATAATGAACAATAAAGTGTGTGACGCAAGGTTCAATATTATCTTACTCAATAAATGAGGAGTAAAAATGATTTGGGTGTCACGCTTGAGAACACACGATAGTGGGAAAGGGTTTTTGAAACATCGACTGCTATAATATCACCACAGAATATAAATATGAAGATAACGTCGAAACATCAAAAACTAAAATGCCATTTAGCCATGCACTTCGTTGGTTGTAGTGAACACAAATAACCAAATGATGTATAGCCAATCATAGCAGTTACATTTTGTTATCTGAACAACCAAATTCTTACACGCAGTCGAATATTTTACGAATTTAAACGGAAGGCTATTCCGTCAATTTCAAGGCATTCAACAACAACCACTTTGTTTTTCATGCACAACAATTACTAACGAGGCGCGAGTAATGGGTGTACGATGTTCTAGATACGGATTTATCTACGGAAAGTGCGCTGTAGCAAGCCTTCCTTAGAGCACTTCCTGGAATACGAAAGAAGGTGAAACTCATGACGCGAACAAACGCAAAGATCTGACCGCTTTTTGTAAAACCGCGTATCGTACTGAATAATGAGTGAAATGAAAAATTTACTTTTGAAACTAAGTAATTCACAATAACGTTAAGCTAGTAATAGGTCATAAGCGCGCAGTATCAGTTATGAAACGAATGCTAAGTAGATAACCGAAGTGATACCGAAGTGATTTCATGTATGGATTATAAAACAATGGTACCTCCTGACATCATCATCGACGTCCGTCGACAGTGAAAGTCCTTGCTCTTTCAGACTTACTAGACCTACACGTCGCGTGCGGATTTATTCGATAAGATACCATAATAATTTGGATGCTCACTCTCACTCGCCTGATATCGATTTAATTTCGCTACAGCGCTGATTTCGTAAATAGATATAAATCATATTACATTATTTACACAACTTATTTACACAATCAAAGAAATTAAATGGAATAATAGAAAATTGAGTAATTTTCATATCAGTGCTTAATAACAGTCTAAAAAAATTTAGTAATAATTCGTTGATACTCGATAATTGCCAATAGAAAATAGACAAACTACTTGTTGTACATGCGACAGCAGTTACTACTAGTACATTGTACGTACCGAATATTCATCCCGCGTCACAAAGGGATGTAGAGCTGATTTGAAAAGGTATTGTGTTAGCGATCAAGTTGGATGACCGCCCCGACGTTCTCAGACTAGAGGGTAACGCACCCCTCAAGTTCATAGTCAGCTTCGGGGTTGGCTCAGAGACACGGCCGACTACACACACAGACCCGGCTGTACAATACAAGGGAGCGAATTGTTTATGCGCAAAATTTAAGACAAATTTTAATCGCACGTTACATTTAGAATCTAAATATTATCTATAAATCGTTACGACAGAAAAACAAACCAGATATGGGCGTGATTAAATCACGATATCAATATACGATAAATGTTACGTGTAACGAAAACAAGAAACTGACTTAAATCGTTTTTTTTTCTAACTTACTAAATAAAACGAATAAACACTTACCTGTTTGTAAAGATTCCGAAAATAAAACGGCAAAACCACTGGAAATCACAGTCAATAAAGGAAATCCATTCTTACACACGACACTCAAAAAAACTAGCGACCAGTTTCTTACTCATCGACCGTAAACAAAACGAAATCAGACTTCGGCAATAAATTCGATAGTCAGATTCGTGATTGCAACTGTTGACATATTGCACCAAATATTGCTTTAGCTCTATCGGCAGAGGTTGGAAGAGGGTTTTCTGTTTATCGATCGTCGCTCACATTTCCCGGTACAGGTCGCGTTCTATCAACAGGAACTAAAACTATTGTTTATTTCGTGGATAAAATGTGTATTGTATGAATTTTAATTTATAAATTCTCGATAAGATTGTGCGTAAAGCTACGATCAGCTGTTGTGTGCACGACGTAGGTACGGCGTGTGCGAACGAGCGCATATACCGCGCGCGACTGACTGGCTGGCAATGCTCAATGCTGGCACGGAGGTGCCGGCCGGTAGGAGCCTCGCTACACCCAACTCGTTACCTACACTCGTACTACGAATACACGTAAATAAACAACTCGTATTTTGGTCTTAGTATGTACGAGTACGTCAACTGTGATCTCAAAATTTCTCGACGTTAAGAGCGTCTCAGTTGAATATTTATTATGTATGTTTGTTTAGTAGAGTTCTGTATTGGTTTTACGTTATGTGAAGTAAGATATTGGAATTTTCAACGTCTATGGGTTAGCATAATATTTAAATACGCTAAGAGTACATGATACGCACATTTTGTGTCATTATGATTGAATTAAAAAAATAGTTATCAACAAAACTATTTTATATACATGTAATTATTACAGGTCTCCAAATTATACACGGTCTTTCACTCAATAAAATTAAAAATACAGAGAGTACCGGATCTTCGTTCCAGAAAGACATACATGTATATGACAGTAACGAACTACACCAT
This sequence comes from Panoquina ocola ocola, assembly GCA_018249155.1. Taxonomy (NCBI): domain Eukaryota; kingdom Metazoa; phylum Arthropoda; class Insecta; order Lepidoptera; family Hesperiidae; genus Panoquina; species Panoquina ocola. The sequence continues at coordinate 7,643 of DWKA01002289.1, forward strand.
TATCTAAAAAGTAAGTTTCTTAGAAAATTGTTGGGTGTACTAAAAATCAATTGTAGTTTATGTCTTCCTGCTCAGACCAAGAAATGTACCGTTTATTGTCTGTGAACAACAAAAACCGATCCCATTGTGCAAATAGGCATCTGCAAGGCATTCTATTCAAAGTGTGACCTTTGAACATCTTTCGCTCCAAACACGTGCAGTTGCAAAATATCTTAGAAGGCAGCTTTAATCGTAAGAACGCTGGCATTTTGCTACAAAACTTAAGTTCGTGATATGGATGGATGAAATAGGTCATTTATGTTTCTCATAAGTAATATTACTATGTAGACAAAAGTGAACATAAAACAAGTATTCGAACGAAACATGTTGATTCAGATTATAAACTTACTTGGACTTAATGATATTTTCTAAGCGAAAACATGTTCATCAATTACATAATAAATTCAATATTTAATGTAAACCCACTAAGTAACAGACTATGTAACGGGACTATACATCGATAAAAAAATCTAATTCTGTTAAAACACATTGAATACTAATAAATTACCATCCATTGCTTAACCTGTAACATGAGCTGTAAAGAATAGTGATAAAAAAGAGGCGACGGCACTTAAAACGTGGGAACCGTGTGTGGGTAAAGTCGAGAAGACCGCACATACGTCGCATTTAACTTTTATCACTGCCCATGTAAAGTGATACAAATCCCATCACGTAGCATGATCTTGTATCATAATAATTATGCAACCGATAAAATACTAAGAGCGGCAGCTTGAGGGTGACTATTGAATTTTACTGAGACAATATACAAATTAAAAGTGATACGATCTACATAAAACAAACTGCATCGTAATTTTAATGAGGCGGAACAGTTAATGGCGAGAAAACGTGACAACATTAGTTTAAGCGCATATACTGCAGTCAATCAAGCAATCAATGTATACAGATTATACATTCGACAGTAATATTAAGTAAACATAAGTAACTAACGTTGAAAAGTTGTACATGCCGTAGGCAATATAAATAAAAACCAAAGCCCTACTTTCTGCAGACATGAAAAGCAAAGCCTATGGAATTTTATAACCCTAAAATAAAACTGAGACCCATTTATATCGTTCAATCCATCAGCGAATATTATCTCACAAGCATTAACCTACATCCGATTCGTGAAGCGTAACTCGCAACAGATTGCGCACGAAACCAAAACGAAATCAGCGCACCGTGAGCCGGCACTAACGCATTACACTTTGCTGTCGAAATCGAAAGTTGTAAATTTTCTAATGACAATAATGGAAATTCAGTAGCTCTTTTATGTTTACGCATAAGGTTTAATGCCCTAAATCATTTGTGGCACAATGACGTAATGAAAGCAAATTTTTCTATTGCCGACTAATAATGTACTCGGACTAGTAGAGCAATGTTGTACATATTAGAATTTGTCGGAAGCACTTATAGTGTTTGCTAAATGATATGTTTATTGCGGACTGCAGTGGCACTACAAAAGCCAAATTGAATTGTTATGTGAAGTGTAAAATAAAATTAACATGTACATAATTTAACATAGTATTACGAAAACACATGTTAAAATTAACTGAGATGTAATGTTGTCAACATTCCATTAACAGAATATGGAAATAACATGCAAGGTAATGCAGACCGTGAAGATGAGTGTAATACAAACACAGCATCTGAGTTGTGTTTGTAAAATATACGATAGGGGTGCACTTTCATATTTTGTTTTATTAAAACTAGGAATTTGAAACTAAGTAGTCTAGACTGAGTCTAGACCCTGTCTGGTCTATGACGCAATTCCTGACTCTGTGGACAAATCGATAACAATGTCTAGGAAGAGTCAGTGACATTCATCTAGTGAGAGCTTTCACCGAACTTGAACTATCCGTAGTTGTTGACGCACAACTTTCCATTGCAGTCATAGATGAATTTTACTGAGAAATAAAAATGACACATGGAACAAAAAACGTCAAAGAAGATAATAAGTGTATAATCCTAGCAGTTAATAAGGTAAAGGAACAGGAATAAGATGGTAGAAACCATCTAGCAATATAATGGACAACATGAATTCTATCGGTGCATTGACAAACGAGGTGAAAAGTTGTCTGTAAAAGGCAAACAGACGACTTCAATGTGATGTATGAGTCGACTAATGGTATTATTGCTTGCCTTGGATTCTTATATAAGATTGTTATAATTGATTTCCGTGTACCTTTATGGACAAATCGGAAACGAACTTTGCATTTCATACAATACATCACTAATCCGGTTTAGCACTAATTAAACGCATAGATTGCCTTTCTAGAAATAAGTGTATTGAACGATTTATGTAATGTACCTTTTTTGTTATGTTCATAAACCCTATTAGTATCTTTTGTTTGTTTACAATTTTCAATTTAGTGCTTAGCTACACATTTTATTTCTAGAGCAATAACTGGTAGAGTTATTGCGTCTAGAATAAGTCTTTGTTGATTATATCGATTCTTCCCGAATGAATCACTGACCGATTACACGAATTCGTTTTCGTCAAGTATAAGCATTTATTATTATTCTGAATCGTAATTTGAATTGTATACTATAATAAATCCTTTGATAGCTACGATTAAATGTAATCAAGACAGAAGCACACAGGACATAATATTTAAAAAATCATTTAAAATTTGCCTTTGTTCTCTTTTGATAATACTCGTGATAGATTATTCTTAATCTGTCACATACAAAACTCTTAGTTCTAACTTGGTGATAACGTTATCTTCCAAATTTATCTCATTGGTTTCTATCTAGATTATTTTACTCGTTAGACCATCTGTTGGTTATGATGTAACTTCGGAACACGTACATGTAATCTAGTCAAATTACAACATTAATTTGCTTTTAATCAAACAGTAGTTTTCAGTATGTATTCTAAATTTTAAAATGGAAATCACATGGCACAATAGTAAAAATACTGGAACCGTATTTACAGGATTCTGGATTCAATTAACAGCGAGGAAAAAATTCAATTATAAGTTTTATTTCTTTCCATGTCTATATCTCTGTCTTTGTGTGGTCTGTAACGTCCAAAAATCAGGGAAATCCTACTGTGGATTTATGAGTGTTTAACGTTAATTACTTTTTAAATGTTAATATACTGCAGAACATAATCTACCGGATGCATAAATCTAAATATATAAAACTCAAAGGTGACTGACTGACTGACATAGTGATCTATCAACGCACAGCCCAAACCACTG
>DWKA01002290.1:0-10879 GCA_018249155.1 Panoquina ocola ocola
TCTAAACCTTCCTTATCTACGTACGGATAAAGAAAGATCCGATCTTTCATACAACACTTAGCTTGTAATGCAATAAATACGATAATCGTTCATTCATAGTGCTATGGTTTTAAATAGAAACCTTCCTATTTAGGTATAGATCGCATCAACACAAGCTATGTAAATCACACGTCGCCAGTTATCAACGGTCTACCTTCGATAAAGTAATTCATATTAGCAGCTCTGTAATTTCCTTAACGCATATACCTAACTTGCATCTTTTCGTATAATAGACAATTTCCAAGTTAAGATTTGTCTTTGGTAACAAACCGTTGATTAATAAATTTGTTTACAACACCACATGTAAATGTAACTATGACTGATCCACTACATACAAAGTGATTAACATTTTAATAGAACATACTATAGGTACATGTTATCGCGATATTGCATGTACCATTCTGATACTATTATAGCCAATAGGTGAGTCATGTTACGGCACAAGGTCGAGGGATAAACCATTCTCGTAATTCTAATTAAATATCTATTAGTTCAGATTTCATATTAATTTTATACATATAATAAAATTCTGAATTATAAGTTTTGTACATTGAAAATATAAAAAAAAAAATAGCAGAGGGTGTTACTAAATCAATACCGAACCCAAAAAATAGACCTTTTACAATATAAATTCTTTGAACCAAAAATACCTAAACTTTATATAAGCAATGCATACTATATTTTTCCCGAATTAGCTTCGGGAAATGCGAGGACGGGCAGCTAGTAACTAAATAAATGTATATTACATTGCTTTTCAACAAGTAAGCAATGCTAAGTATTCCAGTCATATTTGTTCCTTTATACTCTTACGTTGAAGTTTTACTAACTAGTTACTATATCAAATGTCTATCCACTTACTAAATCTAATACCTGAATTGCTCATCAATGTAGCTGCATCGATACATGACGCACACATAGTATATTAAATAAATATGCTGGCAAAAAGTTAGGTGTTATTGTAACTACCCACGATTTAATTTGGGGAATCAGACTAAATGCTCTATGTTATATATTCAGTGGACAAAAGTATCAATAATATACTGTTTAAAAAAATAAAATATTCCTGTTCGAGACATAAAAATAATCTATAGATTTCAGTATCGATAAAATAATAACAATAAATTCCCATGCCTTCGACCTTCTGCCGCAACGGTTATACTTTAATGAGTGTGAGTGAGATGCGTATAGAGTGTGGGGTGTGGGCGTGGGGTGTGGGGTGTGGGCCTACATGTTGGGCAGCGGCACCGTGACCTGCACGTAGCTGATGGGGAAGTAGCCCGTCTTGCCGTTCACGGAGCCCTCGAACCAGTTCTCGTCCACTTTGTTGATGAGGGTTATCACGTCGTTCTCCTGGTGGCCAGAGGAAAAATGGCTTTATTTGAGGATCACAGTATGCTTTTCCTATTGATGTGCAAAAATTCTACTAATTTCTTTCGGTAAAAAATTATATATACCTACGAGTAAGGTTACATGATCTCTTTATTACACAGGCAGCAGAATTAGTCATTGACACAGAACGTGGCAAGAGTCTGAAAGAGACATTAGATGCACAGAAATCATTTTGCTCGTATTTCTTTTCTACGCATGTCTGTTTTAGATTCCTGCCACGCTCCACGTAGATGACTATACACCAGAGTTTCCCAACCTGGGGTCCGCAGACAAAATTAAATCTAGCTATTAAATTATTTTTTGCAAGTAAAAGTATGTGAGCGATTTTTCTGTAATATTTCTAGGGGTCCGCGAATCATAATAAAGTGACGTTAAGGGTCCGCACTAAAAAAAGTTTGGGAAACTCTGCTATACACCCATGAAGTCCTCATAAACACACGCAAGAGTCACCCACTCACCTTAAATCCGAGTTCACCCGGGTTCTCGGGCTCGAAGTCGTACAGCGCCGTACAGCACGGGCCCTTGGTGGGCGCCACCGGCGTCCGCGCCGGCGACTTTACCGGCGACGGCAACGGCGACGCTGCGCAACACTCACGTCAACACACCACCACAACATAGACCACCATTAGGGTCAATTCACACCGAAATGGCAGTGGCCGTCAGCGACACAAGGCACGTCTGACCGCGCGCCCTTTTCGAGCTTCTAAAGCGATTTTGGTCTATATAAGATGTAGATTAAGTTTTAAATTATTTCGTAATAAAAGTGCTCGTCACGCCGCTGCCGACTTCTGCCACTCCGGTGTGAATTGACCCTTAGTCTGACTCCATATAAACGGAAGAATCGGTGCACGCACACATGCAAATGTTGTTCATACGGGCGCTCAGTGGTTCCAAGTGCAAAGCACCGTAATATCGAAACATGCTGATGTGTGCGTGCACGGCTTCGTCCGTTTATACTCGTATATGGAGTCAAACTGTTCGTTGTCTATATTGTGACAACACTATCGTTAGATGTCACCTCTATAATACTAATACGCTGGACCGGCTTTACCATACAAAATTATAGCATATTTTTTATGCCATTATGAGACGCCCCCATCGAATATCGAAAGAACTAAATTCCACGTTAAATAAAAGTTTGACTTATTATCTTTCGACTCTATCATTAGTTCAAACGAAATTCGATTGTCAAAAGTCAAAAGAAGCTATTGCAATCAGCGCCAAGACATCAAAATTAAATTGGCACTGTTTTACGACGCCTTAGTCGGACCAGCGTACTGGTATTACAGAGGTCAGTGAACGCTAGTCACACGGCGACTGGGTAATACTACTTTACAGTTTTATAACATCGCTAAACTAGTATTACTGGGCCGCGTAATTTATGTGATAGCTGTTATAAATAGCTGTTAATCACGCACCGGTAATTGAAGTAGATGTTATAATGCAGAAATGCGCATAAGAAGCAATTATCATAGTAACACGAGTTACTCATAGTAAAACAAAAGGGAATTTAAGTGGTGGCATATTGAGTGTTATAAAAAATAATAATGTTTTATACTCTAGTTTAATACCCCTCAAACTGAATACAATTGTACAAAATAGTCTAAAAAGCATTTTGCGGGTATTATCTTTGTAAAGGTAATTTTTGAGATAAATGACACCTTGTATGCAAATTGTTTCATTATTACCATCTACTTCAATGACCGGCCTGTGTTGCCACCAACTTAGTTCCAGGAAGTTCCTGAAACCGTGGCAGATGATAATCATGAAAATTATATTTAACTTTGGTAGTCACGTTAAATTAAATTAAAAATATATAACGTAACGACATTTGATAATTAACAATTTTAATATTCTGTTGTGCGTGACGACCAAAGCTTATTTTTTTAATCTGTGAACATAGAGCATACTAATTTTAGAACATTCTGGCGCATTCATGTCTATTAAGGTCCTAAACAGCATTTATGCCTTTATTAGGAAGAAAGCAACAAAATATTTGTTATGTATGCTCTTGAATTAATAGGCAGATAAAATGCATAGGCCTATTTATGAGTTTCAACAGATATTATGTGATGTTTAATTTTAGTATGATCTTAGATTTAACAAATAACAACAACAAAGTTCAAAAGTCTACTGAAATAAAAGAGAAAACTTAAATGTGTAATAATAATATTTTTATGTATTTAGAATGGAAATGTTCACAGAGATAATGTTTTACTTTTTTGACAATTTTTAATACATATTTTGTATGACCCTTCCATCCTATATACAACTCAGTAAAAATGAAAAATTGTCTTTAATTTTTTTCATTACACATACTTTTTTATGACTTAGTATTTCCATAAAAGCGCGTATAGTAGTATTTATAAAGACAGGGAAATCTCGCATACTTCTAATAAATGACTACCTATAATTTTTTACTACTAACTTTTACGACCATTTTCAAAGACTTTCATGTACTTTTTAAAGAACTTCGCGACTTTATAGAAATATTTTCAACATGACAAACGTAACGAATACATGCACACTAACAAATGAATTATTGAATATAGTTATTATACGACGAGTACAATGACAGCGTGACAATGATAAAACGCATTATGAATTGACATGCACACGATAAACACTTAGCCAACTGAATTGTCTAAAAAAACGCACGCGGAAAACTTGCAACCCCAAAATATAAAAACCAAAATAAAGAAAGCATTGATCATTGAGACCAATGAAGCAAAAACTCAAAGATAAGTGCGCACATGTAGTTGAGTCGGTGTTGAGCGTGTATCTAAATGTACTTATGCATTTTTTGATGGTGTAATGTTTTACGCTTGGCATTATGTTAAATATTTCAATACTTTTCAACGTATAAATGCATTAGCAAATTTTAACTGTACCGCACTACATGTTACTAGTTAGTAAAGTACTATTTCTATTTCAAAGAGCTACATATCGTGATTGGAAATAAATTGAAAACTGCAATATTGTGTCTACCAATGTTTCCTATCTATCTAAACTAGGCATGATAACTAATATTGTACAATATTGTTTAAATGCTTGTTTTTGGAAGTTAAAATGATTTGGTTAAATGTAAATTATATTGTGTTAAGTGAAATTGTTCTGTATGTAATAAAAACATGACTAGCAATAACTTACTTTTGAAGCACTTTTTAAATGCACAAACTAAAAAATATGATATATTGTGTCTAAAATTGAAAACCATCTATGATTTTACAATTTATCTTAGTATAGGTAGACATTTGTCTATGCAGTACTGCAGTATTCATGTTGATTTTTACCACTAAATTATTATTATACTGATTAATATAATAAGTAATACACTTCTGTATTTGAAGTCCATTACTGACCTATAATGTCATATTATTATAGTTTGCATATCATAGCAATGGATAAAATAAATAAATATGTATATACTGTTGCATGTTTAAGTAAAATAATGGAGTGTGTGTGCGTGCGCATTTTTATGTTTGTACGTGTGATGTGCGTGTATGTATGTACATGTGTGAATGGATATGTGTGAGTGTGAGTGTGTGTGTGTGTGTGTGTGTGTGTGTGTGTGTTACCGTTGTTGGAGCGTGGCGCGGCATTGGCATTGCCCGGGAAGAGCTCGAGGTTGGAGGGCGGCTTGTGCTCCGGGGAGCCGACGCGCGAGCCTCCCTCTCCGCGACGCAACCGAATAAATAGTCCATTCTCAGTGCAACGCTCATACAAACATTTTCTTTTTATATTACCAAAACCTTTACATTTTCTAACGTTGATTAACTTGAACATTCATACGTAACCGTTTCGTTGGTTTACTGACCATTTCAAAGTCTCCGTCCTGTATTAGTGGATTGTTTGCTTGACACTATGTTATCGACAAACCTAAACAAGTGGGCTTCAAGGTGGTGTTTGTGAAGAAAATATATATTATAGTACTATTGAGGAGATTCTTGTTTTATACATAGAATCACGATCTTTTATTATTTACCTGAAAATTAAACGACGAATACTATTTCTATCTTACTAGTCTGTTGAATCAATTGATCGTTCAACTTGTAGACCTGTTAAATCACCTTTAATAATTACGATATCTTGTTTCTGAAATAAAACCACCTTCAATAGAATAATCTTAACACGAGGTCGCGGCTATACTGTTCATTAAAACCTGCAAGTGCATGTCAAATCGCAGCTGGCCTGTGTGTGAACACCAAATATTAATAGGAAGAGAAGCAAAACATCGAATGGCTACTCATCAAAACGAAGAGAGAGATAGGAGTCTAAATAACAAACGCCATTTACCTACCAACGATAAAAACATTGAGATCTGAAGAAATAAAACATATAATATCACTATATGCAAAATTGATTTCACATATCCATCCATGCTGGATTTAATATCGCACGCTAAGCTATAATATTGTATCTAAAGTTCACTGGATTTCAAACTGAGAACCATTCTTGAACAATATAGGTTTTGTGCCCCCGTGCGTGTCCGTATAGATGCATACGCATTGCACGTTGCGTGCGAACAACTCATGTTAGAGTTTCCGCTTACATAATTGAAAAAAATTTAAGAAAACCTAAAAAATATTTTTTATGTGCTTAATAAATTCACCATATAAATACCGAGCTACAAAAAATGTAGCACGAATCATATCGTTGTTTTCTTTGTGAATGTAAACGAAAGGCAATTTATTCTTACTTATTATATGGTAGACACACGTCATGCATGCGGATAATGCACGCATGCAGGCACAACTCCGCATACCAAGAAAGGGCAAACCTTTAAAATTACACTCTATACTATTTATATAGCTTAGCGTGTTTCATGTTCTATAATTTAAATATTTTTTCATAATTTATGAACTTTTAACGTATAGGTCAGAAATTAATAATTAGCTTATATCTTATACTAAATGGATAGGAGCGGACAGGATTGGATAGGGCATATCGGCCGACCTGAAATAGAAATATAATGAATACTGTACAATTTGACCCCGCCACACTCAGTGACCGTCAAGTAAAACTAAGTAAGAAGAAGCTCAAAATAAAAATAAACGTTATTCACGTGATTTAAACACAAGAAAACCAATCGGTGCCTATTACTGGAGTGAGTGTTCATGTGTATGTACAGGGGTTACAATTTACAAGTGTGTGTACATTAAAATAATTGGTGGTATAAAGACAAGTGTAAACGTGTGACGCGATCCGATTCATATTTTATATTTACAATCCAGTTGCCAAATCAACCCGCAAAGATGATAAATGATAAATACAATTCTTGTTAGTTTGAAGGCTAACAGTAAAAAATATTGTGAAATTAATTTGTCGCAATCAAAAGTGATATGTTTTATTAGTGCCGATATATGTACATAAATTTGATATTTTATTTTACATAATTTAATTGTAGCTTGACAGCGTTCAAAGACTTTTTATAAAAGATTACACTCAGTGCAAAGGTGTTTAAAATAGTTTAAATATATCAATATAAAATTTCATGCATGAAGTATTAGGATCCGAATAATTGATATTATATTGTACATGATACGACATTACTATATTTTGGCAACAGAAAGGATAGATCGCCTATTCTTATAAGGAGAATAATGAATAAGTTAGAAACTGTTACGCCATGTAAACATTGGTTAAAATAATGGCTGGTTATGTTAAATGATAATTTGTTAAGTGTTCCCGCACCAAGCTTCGTGTGACGTTCCCAAAGCGGTGTGCGATTTGTGCCTTCATTATTCACGAACATGTATGTGTATTAACAAAATATAAAGAATTTGACTTTGGACTGCTGATTTTGTCTTTTTATACACGATTAATAAAAAGAATTATCGTTTACGACTTCAGGCAAGATTCAAATGTATTTATATTGATTCTGAATGCTTTATAATCAACTTTAGCTTTTAATATCATAACATTGTTTTAATACTAAAAAAAACTTAAATAATGACCCGCAATACTTGTGTACAACACACTGTGTATTCCCAACATTGAACCAAAAAAAGCACGCCCCCACCACCGAACACAAAACATCATCCACAGCCAAATCCGAACCGAATGAACGGAGCAAACAAACCGAAATCACCTGTCCAGGGATCGCGTCCGTTCGTGAATCGCGGCGCGGGGTGGGGCTTGAAGGCGGTTGGCCTGGCGAAGGGGTCGTTAGGCCTGGAGGGCTCGCGTGGTCTGGAGGCCTCGCGTGGTCTCGGGGCCTCCCAGGCCTTGAAGGGGTCTGCGGAGGAGAGGTCGCCTACGGAGGAGGTCGGGGGGACGAGCCGGGGCCGGGACAGGCTGTGGGAGGAACCGTACCGCCTACCGTTGTTGAGGTCGTGCACGCCCTCGATGTGCAGGTCGGCCAGCGTCTTCGGCACGAACTCCAGCTTGGGTCGGTTCACCGCCTCCTCTTTCCTGCAATTTTATGTGTATTGTTTAAGACTTAATTGCAAGTTTATTGGTTGCTGGAATATTATTAAAAGCATCCTTAAACTCTAGTAATTAATATCATTGTCATTGATGAACATAAACCCGAGAAATTCTTTGTTGTAATGTCAGCTATCCAGTCAACAAACGGTTTTATCTTTTCCTTTATAACCAACGACATAATATAGGTATAATAACATTTTGAATACTTCGATTGACCTCAAATTCGAAAACGCCTTGTTAAGTTTTATTAACTCTACCTTATTGTTTTAAGACGGTGGCAATGACGTCACAAGATGGCGTGAGGTCATTTATGTTCAGGGCTTGATGTTACTATAAAGAGGCTGTATAATAGCTTATTGCTTTAAGACGCCTGCTATGACGTCACAATATGACGTGAAGTCATTTCTGTTCAGGGTTTGATGTCACTATAAAAAAGCTGTGTAATTAATGAGATAATTAAAAGTATACTGTACATACTTCTCCATAAGCGTGGAGACCAGTCCCTTCAGTATCTCCGTGCACTGCTGGTGGTACTCCAGCAAGCCCTCGGCGAAGAACGCCACCTGAGCCACTTGTTCCACCTGATACACACACACACACACACATATTTATTCATTATAATATATACAAACACAATATTACGAATATTTATATATTATAACGTCCTTTTAATTTATTAAAAAAAATATAATTTCAGGGAAATATCCAAGTTACAATTATTAATCCGGACACTTTCTTTAATAACAGTTAAATATTCTTTAATAACAGTACTTTTTCTGCGATTTATTCGACATAAAAAAACAATCACTCACGTCATTGTCAAGTAGATTGAACATCCCAATCTGCGCCAGTGTGAGTGACTCTGCGAACTTGTCCTCCGCCTGTCGGATCTCGTCATCTGGAATGTGAGCACCTGTTGTATGCAGTAAGCGAACACAAACACACACATAAAAAACAAAAACAAATGAAAAAACAATGATTGCAAAGTAATAGCAATGAAAAAACAAAAATAAAAAATGATAAATACAGACCAAATCATGACCAGTGGTGAAAAATAAAAGGTTTAACACAAACGATGTTAAGGAGCGGCGCAGGCGCAGGGTGGGGTAACATGAAAAAAAAACAATAACTATTATAGGATTTGTAAAATAAAACAAAAAACTGATGTGTTAATAAAATAAAACAAATATGACTTGTATGAATTTCACTAGCTCGTACAAATGTATTGGTGCTTATCCATTTTGTGTCTATGGTTTATACAATGCGAGAATCCCCTTTCTTCACGTACCATGTCTATGTGCAGAACTGTGACTTGGACTCATATAAGGACTGGCTCTACCCGAGCCTTGATTTATCAACAAAATAAAACAAAGAAAAATTAGTTATGCACACAAAAAATCTAGTATTTACAAAATTTTTACAGATAGAAGTTAAGTTTTAAATAAATGTTGCTTAATTTAACAGTTGTTTATAAAAAAAATATTACCTTTGGCCTGCCTCCGCCGTTTGCAGTCGAAATCCAGCCTACGTCCCTGGAGTTTCTTTCGGTGATGCTGTAAAAACATATAATTTGTTTAAATATATCTTAATATTATAAGCATAAGGTCAGATGCCCTATACTGCCATATTGAGACATCGAACCGTTACGCTTTATCAAGGATTATTATTCTAGATAGACATATTATGATTCAAAGAATTTGAAACGTCTAATATATTTATGTATAAGATATTCATTTGATATTATTTACATCATTTACTGTCTCTCTCGCGCGGCATTCGGGTTTTTCACCAATGGAAAGGGTCTATTTATACTAATGAGAAGTACGTTAAAAAGATATCATAAATCATTCAAAAAATGTATTCACTTTTATTTTTCTTTAAAGTGAAGTAAATAAATATTGTATATATAATTATATACCAATAATAATTAAATGTAAAAAAATATATAATATATTTCACAGAAGGTTCAACACCTAATCAAAAGATAGAACTAAGCGTTGCCAGCTCAGTGGAGCGAAAGGGTATCGGTAATGCTTAAAAGGTAAGTAAAATTCAACTTAAGTCAGTGGAGAAAAACGTTTTGAATTCAGAACGGCAGGAATTCGAATTTCATTGGCTATTGAAACGATAATCGAGGATTGTACCAGTAACTTAAGAGTTAAGACCATTCAAAAACGTTTTATGTAAATTAGGTTGCCAAGACTTACACTCACAGTGCTTTCACAGTTAAAAAGTTATTAGATCAGATGAACCAAACCTGTCTTTACAAGGCCTGACTCTACAACCTTTGGCTCTACAAATCTTTTGGGCCATAAGGTTTTTACAGTTAAGAAGGGTCAGTCAGTTAAGAAGGGTGGTCCATGGCAAATACGTCATATTTTTAATATTAGTAAGATGGGAAGTAAACAAACTTGAAGTTTTTCTTTTACAATTTTGTCATTACCTCACAATCCAATGGGTTAGGGATAGAATCTAGATTAATCTAGATGGAACTATTTTATAGCACTTCGGAGTTCTAAAGTACGCCAAAATGGATACATATCCACCAATCCGCACTGGATGTATGCTCTAGGCCTCCTCAGTTGCGAGGAGAAACCCATGCCCCATAGTGGGTCACGAATGAGCTGAAGCTTTTAGGTGTTGGATTAATACTAGGGGATTACTTACCATAACCTCTTTCAGATCTTTGGTCTGTAGATGGTGCAGGGGCTCAAGGAAGCTTTGCTTGATATTGTCGTCCAGCGAGTATTTCACGTCCGCCATTTGTTTCAGCGCCTCCCCCATTTCGATCAGGCATTGCGCTATACATTTATGAACAAAATGCATGATTTAGTTCACTGGTTTTTAGGATGAGCTTCATATATAGGAAAGAAATTGGTTAAATGTATTGGAATCTTCTCGATTTACCTAAATTGTATTTATGTTATATACATATAACTAGCTTCTGCTCGCGGCTTCGCTCGCGTTAAGAGTATTAACTTTCATCCCCTATTTTATCCCCTTGGGGGCGGAATTGATCAAA
>DWKA01002291.1:0-10876 GCA_018249155.1 Panoquina ocola ocola
TAATCGATGTACATACATAAAAAAAAAACATAGGACCCGAATTGATAACCTCCTCCTTTTTTGAAGTCGGTTAAAAATACAGGACTGCCTCTTTCGCGTCTCCCATGTGGTAAGTAGGCTTACACGTACAACCGTAAAGTAAAGTGATTCTCCATATTTTTAATATAATAAAAGGTCCTTATGCTTTTATTGTCAATTGTAATAAAAGTCTCAAGGGCTAGCCTTCACACTTTTTATACTTTTGCCATTTAGATGTATTGTATTACCGCTCATAAAATATAGACCTATAAAAATGCTAAGTAATCTATACTTCATCGTGTGTTTACACAGATTTTATTGCATAATTTATTATTTTTACACAAATATAAATTATATACCTATCAATTTAAAATATTGAAAAAAAAATTAAAATATTACAATTGAATGGCGTACAGTGGAGCTTTAATTTACTGTAAAAACTATACAACTTCACTCATTCATTCCTACTCTCTGTGTGACTAAACCCTTATAACATTGACTCAGTTTTACCCTAATTAAACGAAAGAGGTGTGCTTTGCCGCAGCGTTTGGCGTTCGATAGTTTCCACCTGTTTCCATCGACAGGGGCGTGAATATATGCATAATTATGTATAACATTACCCTTACAGGATCAGGTCGGATTGCATTAATTTCGAAACATTCACAAATTTAATTACGGTGGTTGGTTTTGACAGTGATTACAACTATATAATTATTATATAAAAGGGCATATAAAAAAGGAATTAATTAATTTACAAACAAATGTTTTGATTTGCAGGTTAATGTCCGACGTTTTATAATTTAGCCCGGAAGATAAGCTTCAGGGTTTAGGAAAAGCGGTTAAATAAAAATGGTGACTGATTTCCATAAAAATTGTTATACTAACAAGTTACTTTTAAACCGTACCAACAGACCTAAATATTGAAACGAATCTAGGAACATCTATAGGTACCTATTATACGTTGTTATTGATAAACTTCATAATATATAAATAATGGCTTGTAAGAAAAAAAAATACGAGCTTATCAAAACAACGAAAGAAAAAAAACAATATGCTAACTAAAGATACATTTACATTTTGCATGGTATCCTACCCAAATGAATTTAATGCACGCATACTTTGTGTTGGTATCGCGGATATTTATCAGTGGAACGTTATCGACTTGTTATAGTACATTTAACTAGATATACAAATAACTGACGAGAACCCATGTTAAGTGCTCGTTGATAACTGCGGCTACCGGGGAAACTATAAGCGGGGGGGGAACTGAAAGCGCCTTATTTCCATAACTGTACCAATTACGTATCTTAATCTTAACATAGTATAAAACAAAGTAGCTTTTTCTGTCCTCATATCTGTGGCATATTGTGGCATATTATGAAGAATACAACTTTATCTCCGAAATAGTGATTTTTAGGAAAAAAAGTGTAAGAACATTTTTCATAGATAATTGCATAATTAATAATTTTTGTCTCACCTATTTTTATTATAAAACTTACCGTTTGGCTGGAAAACTCAAAAAACCGATTTTTGCAACACTTGATCTTGATTTTTTTTCCACACTTTGGATTGATGTGGATATTTGACAAATTGTGTATACTCGTAATAGGGTTCCCAACATTCATGATAATTTTTAGCAAGGCGCGAATTAATGTAACCTTACCCCTATTTTTGATGCTAACTGAACCGGACTATGTATGTATATCCCAGTGAACGAATAAATGTATTTGGACGGATTTTGGTACATGGATTGTTTATAACCTGGAATAACACAAAGAATACTTTTTATCTCGATAATCCTAGTTAATTCCTGTTGATTTACTATGAAGACAATAAGAAGAATACTCCATCAGCTTTAAAGGAAAACCTATTTTGCACACTTTAGGAAGAGCCTCATGTAATGGCCCTCCGGGAAAGCCTCTGAAAGATATTACTATAAATAGCATTACAGAACTTACACAATTGAATTAAACAGTCACTCTATATTCTAAGTAAATAGTATAAAATAGGGTATCAAAATTGAGTATGTGGAATTTTGCACGTTGTAATATGCGTGTGGTTTTATAATAATCCACGGAAAGTATATTCGGTTTATGTCTTTTATGTAAGATTGTTACGAACTATGTATTAAATCTTGAAACTATAATTACCTCTTTTAATGAATGTAGAGAAAACGTATATACCTAATTCTAATCGAATGTCTAATTGACTAATTTTATTGATTTTTCACTCTCGCAGACCCTTGATAAAGCACAACAATATCTGAGATTTTTAAGTAATTTAGGAATCCTTTCTTGTCAACTGAATAATTAATTACCAATGTACATAAATAGTATGATGATTTTATTTCATATAACTTTGGGGCATAGTGGTAGAACTTTGGGGCATAGTGGTAGGTCTGTGCCGATCAAAGTTTTGTACGGCAATGCAGCCACCTATGTTGTCAAGAAACGATTATAAAAGTTGTTAATTATTAATAACAATCAGGTGAACACTAAATATGCCAGTAGAGTGTTATATTGATGACAGATTAAATAAATAATTATGTTCTAATAAAATATACTCGTAATAATTATCTCCTTTTTGTCATGTCTATCTTCGTCTCTTGTATCTGTGTTAAGTCAAGTATTTTACACGAAGAATATTTGCTTATGTCGGAGATACTTGAATATTATTATTACAGTAAACATTAAAGTAAACCAACAAAGGATATTTCAAGTATCCCGTCATGAAAACAGGTTTATTTCCTCATATATTTTCTGCGGTGAAATGAAAAATTGCTAAAGTATTATGATGGTATAGAAAATAAACCTATAAATTTATTATGTAATAGAATATGGTGATGGTAAAGTAAATATTAGTAAGCATATTGATTACGAAAACAAATAATTAATTATTAACAACTTTGCCGCGTCGAGTGAGCGTG
The DNA here is from genome assembly GCA_018249155.1 of Panoquina ocola ocola. Classification (NCBI taxonomy): domain Eukaryota; kingdom Metazoa; phylum Arthropoda; class Insecta; order Lepidoptera; family Hesperiidae; genus Panoquina; species Panoquina ocola. The sequence goes on from DWKA01002291.1 coordinate 2,945, forward strand.
GGTTGTTTTTAGAGTGTTAGATCATTAAACAAAGTTTTCTTTGCGAAATTCGTTTCTTAGGGAATGATAAGAGGCTTAAAGTTTGATGGCGGGTGGATTTATATGAAACTAACGAAATCATGGCGTTGGAAATAGCTTTACACAAACACTGTGGCAAAGAATATTAATTAGGTGTTTACTCACATAGACAGTGTAGAAAGTTTTACTGAACTATGCAAAATATTTTGTCTAGATTCAATAACATTACAAGAGTTCACGATTAAAATGGATAGAGCTGAGCTGCGTATTGTGTTTTTTATGATAATTTAAACGATACTATCTACTGAATCGATTTATAATTATGCGAAGTTAATGAACTTAGGCATAGTTCTAAGTAGTTCAGCTCCTCTTCGTCAAATTATTCAAATTCTATTCAAATTCAAATTGGTATATTCAAATTCTTAAAATTATTTCTTCTTATTGCGCAAAGTTACATTTGTAATAATTATTATCAATGGAAAGCTTCCGTCATGGTCCTAAATATTATGAAATTAAAATCGCTTATATATTCAAGATAGCTTTATATTTTTCATTCTAAGATTAAATACCTATATTGCGATTTTGGCTTATTGATTATAACAGTCTCCATACGTAGGTTTGCCACGCATTCCTTATTTATCGCTTAGTTTAACTACGTACAGTCGTACACACAAACAAAACGAAGTGGTACACAATTAATATAGTGGTAATAAATTTCTGCACTCTTGACAGTTGTTTATCTGGTGTGCTTGTGTCAGAATAGCTGTAGCAGATACATAAATGTACGATTACTACGACTGTACGTGCTTAAACAATTACTGGTTATATTTTATGGCGCTGTGAATCCATTATTTGTAAAAATCGATCTTTCATTTATTTTTCTGCTTATGCAATATCGCTTATATTATGTAGGTACCTAACTGGCGATGTAAACAAAACAGGAACTCTAAATCAAACACGTAATGGAAATAATAGTCGATTAAACTAATAGGCTTTAATAATAAAGGTAATCACTTAGTTATTAGTAAATTGGAATTACGTCATAAATTAATGATAGGGACACAATAAAAGGGTATGGTTGTGAAATCTTGGTACCTACATATACATACATGTATGCAACGTTTAATCACCTTGAGAATTTATTTAAAATTTGATTAGATATATGAAAATTTGATTCTAAATCCAAATACATTTTTAATTGATAAGTTTTTGTTCGTATAACTTTTGGAATTTAGGATACCGTAACGTTTTAAAAACTCTACCGAACGAATCTTTCGCTCTACTGTTTTCTCTTGATATCAATTTTCTTCAGCGACATACCTACCTATAAAACTAAAGGAAAATCAAAAAGAGATCTTTAAATGCACAATTGCAAATCCTAATCATTTAATTAATTTTATTCTTTACCTTGTTTATATTATTCCGATATGTAGGTGCGTTTGGATCATACACATTTTGACCCACTTCAAAACATTTGTAGTTTAACTACGTATGAAAATATATTCCCTTTGCTGGAAATTACCCACTCCCTTTGAATACTGTACCGTTAATATTTAAGGCATGGAAATATCTTTCAACAGACGTCGTGGGCGGTCCTTGACTTCCATCTTATTTCAACTTTATTGAGATTACAGTCCCTCGGTTCGTTGGTAATAATATTAGATTTCTCGGAACCTAATAACGGTAGTTGATACGATTTCATGAGATTTCATGCTACTCCTTCATTTTAATTGTATAAGAAATGGATACACACTTATATTTGAAAGAGACATAAATAAAACTTGCATAGGTATATTGTAGCAGCGTATGCTACTTACACGTCGCGTCTGGTGCGTTCATCCCAGAACTTGTCCCAGAAGGTGGATCTGTTTTTGATGCGGAGGACGCTGGTGCTGAGGGTCCGGGGCAAGGACCCACTGCCGGTGACGCCGGTCGCCATGCTGTGCTCCGACGCGGAGCTTTTCGCTATAAACGTACACCCGCCACTTGGGCCCAGCCTCTCCGTCTGAGATTCCGAACGATGCATTGTGCTATTTGGCTGTCACACTCACTACGTCACACAGGACTTGTCGGTGTGATTAAATTACTGCGTCGCTACCGGCACCATGTTAAGATTACTATAAATTATCCAATTACGTCTCGTATACAATGCCCGTCCTTGCTTCTGTCTATCCCGTTCTGTATTTACAAGAGGCCAAAACTGTCAGAGTTCATATTGAATTATATCAGCACAAAATGTACTCGGATCCCTTATCGAAATCGATGTAGAATAACAACAATTTTAACAAGTTACACAACAAAAGCTGTTTGTATCACATATTAGGCCGCGGATAACCATGATCTGGTACCGATTACATGAATACCAGATTTTAATCTAGCTCTATCTGTGCGTGCATCGGGACTAGGGTCGACCTGTCAGACCAGTGAACGACCTCGGTGTTGTCCAACCGTCAGTTATGTACACACACAGCATTCAACAGTAAGCACATTTTATTTGAACATGTGATTTTACATCCGACAACTCCGCGATAAACGAAACCACGTGCGGCTGGTTTCTTCGCGAGAACTGAATTGTCACATTTTGGGGTTACCACTTTGTCTAGGGGTTTTTATGAGAGAAGGAGAGTCGAGCGCGAAACGTGTAGGGGGCATGGGTAGGAGCGTACCGTCGGCGCGCTGCCCGGACTGTCAATGGAGCTCGCGTGGGCGAGCGGAGCTCGGCGTCCCACTCGCTCGCCCGGCCAACGCCGAGGGCCCCCGACTTTGCCCGAGGATAAATTTGGCGCTAATGGAACTGGCGGCGGTGGGCGCCGGTAATCAATGTTTGACTTGAAATCGAGGGCCGCTGAAGGATTTGTTTTGATCCTAAAGAATTACAACAAAATGCAAACAGGAAGTATTCTAATCAGACTGTCTCAATCAGCAAATTGTATTACGTCGCAGGTGCGCGGTTTAACCACACCCTTTAGGCGCAGATGCGGAATTCTGTGTATCACTACAAATACTGACAAAGGTGCTACAGCGCCTCAGTACGTACTTCCTGTGACAATTATGATTTGAAAACAAGAATTTTAATATCGATTCTAATAATGAAAGTAGACTATTTTCAAGTCAGTTATCGCCATATCGCCCCTCGATTTCTTTTGTTATTTAATTGACCCCTATATATTATTATTTTATAATTAGTTACCAATTTATTGCATGGCATTGTACTAGAGAGATTAATAATAAATTAATAAAAAATACTGTAGATCTAATAAGAGCTTACTATCAATAAAGCATACCTCCAAATTACGTCAATAAAGGGAATCTGTAAAAAGATTACGTCTATCTCTTGTAAACCCATACCTATAATCGGTTTCGTGTTTAGATCAAAAAGTAATATTCCGATTCCGAGATATGTACCTACCAATCAGACATTTTTTACTTCGTGAAATCCCCAATTTACATGAGACGAAAGGATACATTTAAATATTGCGTGGATAACTTAATATTTATTTCAATTGTCTTCAAAAAGGAATACATATATCAAGAACACATACGTAGTTAAAGGAAATAAAAAAATTACACCATTTAAAATAAACCGTAGCGATTTTTACTGAGTATTGAATTAAAATGCTGGTAGATCACAAAAACTAATAAAAATAAAACGAGAGTAACAATAGCAGATAAATATTACGCAATCAAATGTACTTACCTTACAAAAAAACTTAATATTAAGTGCTATAAAAGTAAGTGCACATCCATCTAATGCTGGCTGAGTACAACGCCAGTGGCAGTCCAAGCGAAAAACAATGCCGTTCAACAAAACAGACCTAAAAAGCTCACATGCTAATTTAATACGCAGAAAATACATACGCTCTGTCCAGCTGGGCTGCCTCAGCCTCCTTGAATCTGTAAGCAATTAAAAATATGGAAAAGAAAGATAGAACGACGACTTAGAGACACATACTACGACTGTTATAACACCTAAGCGGTTTAAATCTCAGTACAATATGCAGGGTTGAGCTCCACACAGAGAGATTATGTGCAAGAGTAGTGTGTTTGCAGTTGCCAGGCACTGTAGTGTAGTGATGGTAATAGCATGGAAGAACGGTTTAGAAGTAAATCGATGCAATCATAAAAATGTTATCGAGCTTCGAATTCGACAATTTTTATTATTGGATTTTAATTTACTATCAAAAGTACCTGATAATTGCGTAATTCATTAGAAATTTAGTTTCATTTCACTTTTAATTCGTGCTTAATCAAAAAATTGTATCTGGAAACGAAAATAAAGATTATTATATGGGTGGTTCAACACGAGAAATGAATTGCCTCATTAAGTAAAATAAAATATGTATAGGGAAAAATAATTTAATTCGCAACAAAGTTATAAAGTTGTGTAGCTTTTTTCCCTCAATTAACTTTTACTTTTTATACTCGAGCGCAATTGGTACCAACTCAAATGTCAACTTTTTAAATTAAATATAACACTTTACATTTCTAAGAAGTTTGAAATTTCTAATACAACCTATTTCTTTATTTTTAAATGCAGAATTTAAACAGAAATTAAATAAAACACAAGCAATAAATTCGTATAAAATTATGGTTGCATCGAGATATGGTTGCATTTATACATTGATACCGGACATCACATTCTAGGGTTAATTCTATGGCACATTAGAATAAATGCATGCTATCACCAATATGCGTGGGCGATTTGTGAGTAAGCTGACTAATTTAAGTTTTTATCGACACAACATATAGTACATAAAGTTTTACGGTGACTATCTTACTTGCTTCCAGAATCCAAAGCTAAGTGTCCTAAAGTTGTGGTAATATATTGGTACTGTGGTATAATTAACACTGAATAATCCTGTGTATTTGTGCAGTAAGTACATTCTTAACGTTTGTAGATTGCAGTTTTACAAGACATTACCCTCATTATTAAACTAATTTGTATAGTTACAGGCTACTGAAATGGTCTTATCTTGAATAATGAATAAAAATATTTTTCTCTTTATGAAATACATCATTACAACCTATAATAGTCCTACTGCAGGGTTCGGGTCTCCTTTCACAATGTTTGGGGTACAGGCCATAGTGCACGCTGGCCAAGTGCGGATTGGTGGACTTCACACACCTTTCAGAACGTTACGGAGAACTCTGAGGTGTGCAGGTTTCCTCACGAGATTGTTACGTGAATGAGATCTTTATTAAATACATGATTTATCAAATATGTAATCGTAAGTTATTCTGATTTTAGCAACAACTGGTATTCATGATTATCTGTGAAACTATCTTGTATGTGAGTCCACAAATGAATCGTTACTCTTGAAGTGAGTACTTACTAACGGTGCATACAAATGAGTTGCCACATAAGTAAGCGTCGTTGGTTTCAATATGTTTCACACTCAAAGACTTCGATAGCTAGAAGCAATTTATTAGCTGAGAGAGTGGTTCGAACCCAAACGGATAAAGGAACAAAAGGTTTTACTTCACATAAAGTTGAGTGGGTATATAAGTTTGTGGAATCTAAGTAACACATGAATAAAATAACTCGTGTGCTAGTAGCAAAAACCCACAGTGTCCACTATTATATCTAGGTAGACATAATTCTTAATAAGGCACTTAATAACTATAGGCAATAGAAAGTTGCAAGTGAGTGCATCAGAGCTCTCGAAAGAAAAAAACTTAAAATCGTCTAGATACACCGAGTGAAATTGGTGTATTACCAAAAATCGAAAGAATCTTCTTGAATTCTTAAAAATTATGAAAAATTAGTTTTATTTTGGTAGGCCAGGATCAAAATCGTTAGAAATGCCGAAAAATCGGTAGATTCGAGGCTATTGGGGTGCAGTAGTACATTCGAAAACAAAAACTTAATTAAAGTCACATGAAGCACAATCTACATAATTATATTTATTAACCCTCGCGCTTTTAAATTCGTAACGTAATAATATAAGTGACATCAGATTTAGAAAATAGTATTTGTTCCACCTCCATGCTAGTTACATATATCCTTAATTTGTATTATAACATTATTACAAATGTAAATTGAATATCAAAATGATTTAGAATTTCAATTTGATACTAACAAGTTCTCCAAATATTTCTTCAAGCAAGAACGATTCAAGGTGCGCCGTTAATACGTTCTGTAAACGTAAAGTCAAAGCCGACTTCCAATATTAATTAACAGGCTTTTCGTTTGCAGCGTAAATAATACAATCAACCCAATTAGATGTAAGGATATCTTGTATAAGGGCATGGATAATGATTCGAGATTGAGATGCGTAATGAAATTTCCGCTAGAAAATTATAATCATAAATATCTAATTTTTGAGCGAAATTGTTATAGATAATTATTTTAAAAAATGTGATTGAAATGTTTTCCATTATTGCTGTAATTATTTCATTGATTTTACCGGGTGTAAGCTTAACTTGGTATAATGTTGATATTATAATATCTAGTGAATGTGTTTTATAACATTGTTTTTTTACAAAATGGGAGACAAAGAGATTAGTTATTGAACTTAATAATTTTGTTATAATTATTTTAAATAAATATGAAACAGGAGTATCCTATAAATAATTTATAATTTTCACAACCCCGATATACTCGTACAACTTTAGAAAAGGTTAAAGTAAAAAATTAAACTTGACGCTTCGAAGTAGTTAAAAACAGAAGACTCCATTTTCTGAACCGATTGATGAAGTATTACGAGTTCCTTAAATTGTTGTGTCTTTAAAATATAAATTTTAAATTAAAGTTTAATATTGAACTATCGGGAGGATATTTTAAATATAAATTGTAGTCCAGCATTAACGTTAATAAGTAAAGGTAGATAATAAGACCTATTCTAAAACATCAATAATATGAGAAGCTTGAACCCATTGAGATACTATTTATGTACCTACATATAAAATACTAGACTACTAGCTGTTACCCGCGGCATTGCTCGCGTGGCAGTTAATATAATTATTATAGCCAATCAATAAGGACTTTCATGCAAAATTTCAACCCCTATTTTACCCTCTTCCAAAATTAGGTACTTCCGTAGTGGCTGTTTATTCAATAAAACGACCCTACTCACCAAATTTCGTGGCTGTAACTTTAACAGTTTTTGCTCGGCGATGATGAATCAATCAGTCAGCCAGGACATGTTATTTTATAAGATACTAGCTGCCCGCCCTCGCTTCGCTTCAGGAAAAATTACTATTGAAAAATACGTATTTTTTAATGACACATTATAAAAAAATAAAAACAAAAAAATTCGTCAAAAATTAAAAAAAAAAACAATCTAAGGGTGAACAACCCTTATATGAAAAATACATGTTGGCCGATTCTCAGACCTACCCGATACGCACACATACAAATTCAGCCGTTTAGGAGGAGTACGGTAACTAACACTGTGACATGGAAATTTTATATATTAGATACAGATTTCGCCAGTAAAGCCTCCTCAGTTATGAGAAGAGACCTATGCCTTATAGAAAGTTATTAATGTGTTAAAGTCTATACGAATATACGCCTTTACACAATTCTGTAGGTCACCAACCTCTACAATATTAGTACGATTAACTGGATATATTCGTCTTAAAAGTGTGCCAATTTGATGTTGACATCGTGGCGCTGATAGCAGTGCTAACTTGCTAGTTCGACATACAAATTTCGATAGAACTAATTATAGAACATCAGAAGTTCAATTTTATTAACGTCAAATTTAGTTCCTTCAATATACGATGGGGGCGTCTCATAATGGCACAAAAATTATCTGTCATTTTATGTGGTAAAGTCTTTACAGCGTACTAGTATTATAGAATTCAGTGCCTTAAGGGAGGACGCACACAGCGTAAGGCGTGGCGCGGATACGGCGCAGATACGACCTGTTTCATACTATCTGACATGAATCAGACGTGACTGACGTCATT
>DWKA01002292.1:0-10874 GCA_018249155.1 Panoquina ocola ocola
AAATAAGGCCAAAATTTGTACTAAATTCCAAATTGTAAATTGATCCAATCAAACCTAGCTACGATCATTAATAAAATTTATCTCCAAACCAGAGCGTATACATAGGTACATATGTAGATCAGATAAAACGATTTATGGCAATTACGAGTATAAGAGTTTTTATGTCCCTACCTACCTACAAGATGAAATGAACGTGAAGAAACTGCAATATTATAACAAAGTCCAAAACGAAAGGCGATTTTCATATTTTGCCTCTATGCTGCAGAATCATGAAGACAGAAGAATACAGATACAGAAGAGTTAGAAATAGACGAGACACGTTCTAGAAACGAGATACTGAAGAACCGCACAAATACATCTCGAACAAACTAAGAGTAAAATAGCATCTATCCCCTACGGTTCATGCCCGCATTCTTTAGCTATTTGGATGTTTCACGAGGATGCGTTGGATAGACCAGGTCAGGTTTTCGGTAGGAGTCTCTATCTACGATTACATGAGTACGAGTAGTAAGCCACTTAACTTGATAGATAGTTAATAGTTTTTACTACTATTTGGTATCTAACTGGTGCATATCTTCAAATAAATTGGTATTAAATCCCCCTATTTTTCGAAAAGGGCGTAATCATGTAAACCAGGCTGATAAACTACTAGTTAAGTAGGTACCTACAAATATATTTAGTATGCTTGTGTCTATTTTGATCGTCACTTTTAAAATGTTTAAATGATTTATTTGCAATTTTGTAATAAATTCATTATTTTCTTTTACCTATATTTCTTGGTAATCTTTTTGCAATGTTGTTTGTTTTATGTTTCGATTACTGAAGAAGGTATTTATTTCCTAACCTAAATGTTGTTGAGGTATCTAAATACTTAAATGACATAAGATTGTCCTTAAAACAAAGGGTATTCATAAACAAAACCTTACTAAAAGATAACTTACATGCTCCAGCAACGTGGATCTTCTTCATCCACGGATAGATAACCCTGTCATTATTGTCCGAACATATCGAAGAATCGTCATCTTCTACGGGAGGACTGTCTAGCAGCAGTCTTTCATCATCCATTTCTGATACTGGCGAGCCTTCCCTGCCTAAAGACTGCAGCTTTCTTCCAGCCGGTGCAGCTTCCTCTATGTGCCTTTCAAGCCGTAGACCCAGCTCTGCGAAGCCTGGAGGAATGTCGGTATGTGGCGACACGTAACCATGATCGGCATCTGAGGGATGCGATGGCTCGGGCGGCCTCGGTGGCGGCGCGACCGGTGGATGTTGCGGTAACGGATGGTAGTACCCTCCATATCCGTACCCTGTGCCAATCTGCACCGGATACTGGTGCTGATATCCGTACTGTAAATGTTGATGCTGGTAGTACTCTCCGGGTGGGATGTAGTCCGCTTGACTGTACTCTTCGGACGGAGGGAACTTCGGGTCCGGCTGCGGCTGGTAACCGCCGTTCATGAGGAAGGAACTCATGATGGGCGTGGTCGGCTCGGCGCATCACCTAGCGGCTAACACGCCCGCTAATATGGCCGCCATTCATACATCGACCGGGAGCGTCATTTACGTTTCCTTCCTGCAAAAATTGGTATTTTGATTTTGCTACTAACGCTTAATAATAACACTTTAATAAACACTGTAATAATGCAGTTTTATTGCGGCAATAATATATTAAATTTACTTATAATATTGTAGTTTAAGATACGAGTAGGTACCCTATAACTATGCTGCTAGGAATGAGAATGAAGGTACATTACCTACATGTAGGTTTGACATAGAGTAAGTATGAGTAGTCAAATAATTTAATACTCAGAATATATGGATCTGTGTATGATAAGATGATAAGATGTGTATAGAGAAGAATCTAAATAGGTATGAACCTATGAAAAAGACGTCACTGCCGTTTTCCTCTTTTTTTCTAGGACTGTACATTTTCTTTTACATAAAGATTGAATATAATTATGAAACTATTATGTATTACCTTTTCGTTTCGCCGTTGTATCCTCAAAATAAAATGGAGATCAATATTATTATAACATAGAAACACGTAGTTTGGTACAAAACTGCACTTACAAGTTCATCAGTTCACACAAACTCTACATAGAATCACTGGCACTCAACTCAAAAGTTTAAACAAGTCACTGATTAACATTATAGGAATATCATAAAATTAGAACAATGTTATTGCAAAGTCATTTGATTTATCACTTTTTGATGATAAACAATGGAGTAGAAGGCGCGCACTCCCGCGACATTTTGAGACAATATACACTGCCCGACACGCCAGCGCACTCTGTCACTTTAAGGACTCCTATACATGTTCATCAATTTTTACATACCACCTTCCATTTTTAAGGCGGAGCTGTTGTTCCGTCCACTCGAACTCACCTCTACATTACAATCTCAACTCTACTCATATCAACATAGAGCTCACATTAGAATGCCACGAGCAATAACAACTGCCAACCGCAACTGCAATGATCCCCTTCCCGCACGTCACGCAGCTCTATACGTGTAAGAGAGACAGAGTTAAAATAAAGAAACTTGAAACGGACGATACGAAATATATCGCTTTCACTCTAACATAGGAGCTTTGAGGTACGTAGCGAAGAGAGTGAACTTATAGAAGCTTACGATTAGAGATTAAGAAGCTGCTTGGTAATAATACAGAGTGAACACGGTCTCTGTTCGATACGACATGGCGTTTTAAATATTTAATATGCAATTTCCTTTATTTTTCATTATGAGGCTGGTCGTTATTTTAATGGGTGACAAGTGAGATATAATATGGAATAAATTAATGATATTGAGTAGGGAACCACATTAATTGCTGTGTATTTATGAAACTATTATGGACAGAATGACCACTTAAATGACAGCGATACCTACCAATTTTTATGTAATCACGTTTTTTTCCAACATTTTTCGTATGATGTAGGTATGTACGTAACTTTAGTTTATTTTATTTTTTATTTTAACGCAATATTATAAGTTAAGAGGTTATGAGAACGTGTTGCGTATTGCAGTTAATTATATAATACAATTTTATACCACCATCGAAATGATCAACGTATGCGGGTTAAATGTAGTTACCTAATTGTGTCTAGTAGGTAGGTTGTATTGACGTCATAAAACTCAATGTATTCAACATCATAGGAGCAATACCATAAATCAATGTTCACCATTTCATAACTAGGTACCTACCTACTCAAGTAATGTATACCTACCTAGAGAAGTTATTTCCCAAGAATAATTTTGCGACTTTCCTTTTTTACAAATTAATAGAAATGAGGTTATGGTATTTTAAAACATTACCAAAAAGTGTTTAATATCTGGTACCGCAAATGTTATTTTTGATTTAGAAAATGTTATAGAGACTCAACAGAAAGCAAGATCCCTATAATATATCATACAACTTTATATTTTTCATAGATAGGTAAGTGACTGTACTCGTAAGTAGGTAATATTTAGTAAATGCATTATACTCATTTTCTAAAACTTACTCTTCCAAAATAATTTACGTACCTATGTGTTGTTGGCTCACTTACAGTTTTGGAATTACAGTAATCATATCGACTTATAAATCTGTTTATACCTAATTCGTTATTTGTACGCCACTAAAAACATTGAAAGAATTCACTCCTTACTTTGTCAATAATGTTCGGAATGTGAAATCAGGTACTTATCGCATGACAACAAAGCAAACTGGTTTAGTCTAACCACAAAAACAAAGTGCAGTCACAATTACAAGTCACTGTCCAAAGCCTATCATGGCCTTAAGCTGCTAATACACACTAAGAACACCGACAAGGGAGTCGGCAGCAAACAAACTAAAATGTCCAGTGATTTTATTGAATTAGACGATCACTGTTCAATTCAATTCAAGTTCAACCGATATCCAACCTTATGCCCTAACGTTTAAGGGTCACCTGCCGGGTCTTTATGAGTTGGAGTAACTCTACTATCACGGGCCATGAACTGATCTGCTGAGTCATGACGTCGGCTTCCAACCGGTGCAAGTACAAAAGGTGGGAACACCCGTTCAATGGATGTTTGATCAATAGCTACACACGTGTGTCTGGTGTCTGATGCCTGGAGATTAGGTTTTAAATATCTCTGCGGTGCTGTAATTAGGCTCTTATAGATCTTTGCTCTCTTTGTAGAAATGATTTATATACTTCTTAAGTTATTTCTTTCGCTCGTACTTTCGTAGTCTGCAAAACTGTTAGGTATGTAGGTAGGTACCTATCCACTGAATCGCGTCTATAGGATTTCATTTAAGTTGTTAATGTTTCAAAAACAAATCTGAAGGATGTGAAAAAGTATGACTACCTATGAACAATTCTTTCGTTTTCAGTTGACTGGGTTTTCATTTATATTAGTTTTGTTTTGATTTATGAATATCTTATAGACTTTAATGACTACATTATTTTCATTTTTAAATTTAGATGAAAAGGCAATTTTAATGAACCATATTGCATCGATGAACTTAAACAAAATCTAATTAGGTACCTAAGAGTTTTTGTGTGTGTATGTAATAACTGTAATAAATTACGTTCAATTAAACAAGAACATGCTACCGGTTTAATAGAGAAGTTATTTAGATCAATGCCCGCCAAAGGAGACAATCTTATCGCTCACAAACTTTTGCAAACTTCTGTCTACCCTCTTGTTTTTCGAGACGCTAACTGCCTGCCAGCTCGTTCTATCCAGCGCAAACTTAATCCAAGTTTAATGAACAATACGACAGACCCTTAATCAAACTTTGGATTTTCCAACTTTTCTGCTTCACCGTTTTCTACCTTAACTTGGAAAACTTAGAATAGGATTTGCAGCGCACTACAATTCTCTCATAGGACATCGCATTTCGCAAATGATTCTGGAGAAAAACCTATTTAGCCGACTTTGATCATATTATTTGTTTCTTGCTTTGCTTCAAAGTCAGATTAACGGAGAGGGTTACTACGGAATTATCATAAGGTAATTTTGTTAATATCTAATACACATATCACGATTATTTATACTCAATAGAGTTTGAAATTTGTTCAATACCTAATACTCTTCGGTGATATAGACATAGGTTATCTTATATTGAAAATATATTTGATTGCACCTTCACATTATGTGAGTCATAGTTATTTCAGTAGCTATTATTTTATTCCGTATAAGTTATAACATGTCAGTAGGTAAGTTATGACAAATTTGTGTCATTTATTAGATATTTTCAGTGCCTGTCAAAAAAATCCTACATTTCGCCAAAACTTTAAATTGTTCCCGAAAAAATTAATTTAAATTCAAAGAATCCCCAATCATTCCAGTTGGGGATCGAATAGCCAATTTTCTGTAATGGCGGGTTGCATTTCCTATCTTTGTTGTCTGCGCCGACGTTTTTTGCGAACGCCCCTTCCACGCCAGGGGCAGGGTTCGTTAAATTTATGGGATGCGTAGGTAACACGCGGCGTTTTCCATGTGTTCTGTATATAACATTTGTCTTAACTGCATAGAATGGATAAATTGCCTGTATATAACCACTGAATAAAAACCAGCCCTTATTGGTATACATAGAGCTATTCATGATTAAAAGTAAACGAAATTTCGCAGATTTTGTAAACAACAGATAGGCAGGTACCTACGTTACGTATGTATAAAAATATAGGTAAAAGATATTAACCAAAAGCTTTAACTTTTGACTTTAAATTTCCTTATAGACATGTAGGTAAGTATCTACATAGTAATGTCTACTGATAAGTAGGTATGTTAATTAAAATTAGCTGTAACAGACATTTCCAAATTTAAAAAGATGTTATCACAATTTAAAACCCTTGCTGCGCCAGTAAATTGTATTACTTTCATACTTCAGTCCACCCGAAGACTGACAGCTTCTTTGCCCAAAGATCTAGTTTGGTATTACAGCGGAGAAATACTGCTCCTGGTTAAAATGCTCCAAATATATAATTTAGATGTCATAAATTTATTAGGAGTCTAAGTACTCATAGTTAGGCCTTACTGTACAGGACCTACTTATCAACTAGGTACTGTTACCAAGGCCTAAAATACATTTCACGCACCTACCTACGTATAATGTAATTATACATCGTACCTACATCAAAACCAACTTATCACAACATCAAACACGTGCCTGTCAAAGCCACGCTCAAGTTTCTGACACGAACGTCATCGCATGTCAAAGCTTTGACAGAACACTCCCCTCCTCCGCCCGTGACGTCACCCGCAATATTATTTGAGGGCTCAGGTTTGACTCCAACTTTCCACATCTAATCAAAGTTTCAACGTTGAAATATCGATGCCTTTGTTCGCGGGTTCAATAACTTTTTACAAGCAAATTAAATTTGGCAGTCTATAGGTACGGTCGGCAGCGAAACAATGGCCGCGTAATTTAGGCTACGCTTGGAGACCTATCACGTTTGGTACAAATTGAATAAAGCAAAAAATCATAATCGTTCTTTCTACGATAACTTACGGCGTCATCCTATATTTTCTTAATTGAAAAATCCAATAATGGCGCAAAGCTGATCTCTTCTACTCATTGCGAACTCTGATAAATAGCAAACGAGGTGGTAGCATCAGGTCCCTTTTTTTGGAGGTGGCGGAGTATTGATTGCCATCAATTTAATAATCGTTCCCACCATTATTAGGCTTTTTACTTACTTCTTAGCAATCTTCTTCGAAACCAGTATAAGTAGAGCTTTAATGTGTAATGAATAACAACAGTTCAATACCGATTCGATATTTATCGACATACAGATGTTGTTACAGATGACAAGGTACTTCTGATTGGAAATTTTAATAAAAAACAAAAAGATCATACAAATTCAGTAAGACCGGGTAACTGTAAATGTTAGTGTAACTTTAAATCATTTCAACACCAAAAATATTAGTATTGAAAATATTAGCATCGAAAGGCGTTTATCAATAAAATAAGAAATAAAGTTACTTACTACAATCAAAGTTTGTTACACTTATGAACATCAGGGATTGTTTCTAAATTTAATTTAACTTGTTTTTTCCAAAACAGTTTACTAGCTGTTAAGATTATGTGATACCTCCTAGATGATGATGATGATAGGTAGGTACTCGTAGTTGACCATGATAGCTAAATAAAGGTTTCCACTCTATGGCCATCTCCACTGGCATTCAAGACGTAGGCATAAAATTATTACAGTTGACCTAATAAAGTCTCACAATCAACGTAAAGACACAAGACCTAGACAAGACAATTTACTACATCCTTTTCTAACCTCATTCAATCTCTATATTGGATACAGAGTTGATTTCTTCAACATATTAAATTCTTACCTTATGTTAATATGAAAATATATTCCATACGTCAAAGCAAGGAAAATTTTTACTCACATTAATAAATTGTACGTCACGACGCCTTGTCGATATGTAGCCACTCCGTCGAAATAGCGAAAGCTAATAATTCCATATTTTGCCATTTTATACATACGTATCTATGTCGCGCAAAAACGTCAAACGTTACAACGTTGAGGGGAAAACGTTTGGTATTCTTGATGTCGCTAAAAGCAAATGTCACATTTGTGGACGTACTTTAGTCGAATTTGGATTATATGTTGTTTAAAATAAGGTTGGAATTTCAGTGTTTTGTGTAGGAGTGTATACGTTAGTTCACAGCTGAGTGAGCAGAGGTTTCATTAATCAGCGAGCAGTCGCGACACTGCAGCGGCGCTGGCATCGCGGCTCAATTTTTTTCTCTTGCGCCCTTATGCTGGATATTGGACGCGATTTCCTGGGATTCTCGGGAGAAACTGGGTGGTCGCTTTTAATCGATAGAAAGTACTTACGAGTACGTACTTACGTAATTCCTATGAAGTATTCTCGCTTGTTTTTCTTACTTGTATTTTGTTACTGGTAGTTTCGTGGTCGATTTTAAGGATGGTAGTCATTTTTAATATCTATTATGTTATTAAATCAGTACTTTGCTTTTGAAGATACCTACTTGTTATTATGTGGTAGAGACTAAATTGTATCCAATTGAACAATCGTTGATTGCGGGGTTCATATGGTTTATATTTTTTTAATCGCACTTTATTGTTAACCATTTTGTCTGGAAAATGTATTAATAAAATCTTTATTTATAAACCAGAAATCCATCCGTAAATAAACATGTCGTAGGAATCCGCTACAAAATTACGTAACTGTAGTAGGTACCTACCTATAGTTTATTTTTGTTAATGGTAAAACTGATGAACGAACAGACAAGCTACCCTGTGGTTGTGAGTATGTTCCTGACTGCGAGAAAAAGGAAGAAATAAATTAATATAATGTATATTAATCATCACACTAGTGTTTTATTTCTTTTATTTATTCCCAAAAACTTTTGTATCAGTGATAACAGTATAATTATTAATTTATTATACGATATGTCTTTTATTCATCAACAAATAAACCTACTTAAAAACTACAAACATCGAACATCGATTCAAAAATGTCACGATACAATTGAATTCAGCTTTCCCTAAACTAAAACCGACGGGTTAGTTCACCCCGCACAGTGAAGCGTGAACCTCCTAAAATTTGCATTTCAATGCATAATTTAACCTATGTACATCCACGAAATGTCCCCGACTCGGATAAATATTTCTCTTATCTCCCCTCACTCACTCTTCACACTCTATCCCGCGAATAATCCCTCTGGGAATGAAAGACTGTTATTTTTCCTTTTGGTAATGCCTTTGATAATACATATCCTTACAGTTATGTGTAGTTTTATTGGTATACAATACATGAAAGAGAAAAATAAATGAAAGGTGTAAAAGTACACTTTTGCCTAATAAATGAATGATTATAGGTAAACTTGTTATTTTACTTAAATAGTAACCCTTTAGTATGTATGTGTATGTATGTATATGTGTGTAATTGTATTTGTATGTATGTAAATTTTATAAACTTTTTAGTATCTTCATTAATTTCATTTTATCTTGAAACTCTATATGTTAGTTTTCTTCTGCTCTTTTTTTTATTCTCATTGCCGCTACCACTGATCTCAGTTTAATGCAAAGGTTGGATGGTAGAGAATGCTTTTAGCGTTAAGCCCGCCTTTTGTACCACTCATGTTTGGTATATTAAAGTTTAAATAAATAAATAAAAAAAAAATATATAGTAAACATATACATCGCAAATTCCACCACCTGAACTAATCCAACCAAGACTCGAAATTACATAACCAAATCAGGACTCAACCCGGAACGCTTAATCAGCAATGGCGAGGTTAACACAAAAATTCATTGTATTCAGTTGACTTATTGACCTATGTCACACATTGACCTTTATCGAATTCCACGATAAACACAAATGATCCATTGCTTAATGAATCAGTTTTTATAGATTCGATTGTAAACGACTTTTTGAACACTATGGCAGCTGGTATGATTCGTAAATTCGTAGTCACAGTAAACCTCTTTTAAGAAATAATGCATAATTTTTAGTCACTAGGTAAAAAAAAAGTTTCCATAAAAAAGTGCATGGTTATACAAATATATGTATTTATTGCTATATAAAGTAAATAAACAATGAAAAAGAAAAAACTAAAAACGTAGGTCAACATAAAATAACTCTTACACAAATTGAATCACAGTCGAATTTCGATCGCAGAACGGGTCCTTAGTACATATTATTATTCTAACATCTCCATCTTGGATACGAGTGTCAATTGAGAGGCATATTATAAGAAATTATTCAGAACGTAAGTGTCATTACAATTGAACATAAAATTATTTATCTGCGAATATTTGTTCTGCATGTGTGCGCGAATTGACGTCATTGCTGACGATGCGACCGCAGTTGTCGTTTTATCGTACAAAATCGATAAGACCATCGACTGTGTCAAACAAGTTATACCTAATAACATAATATCTTGTTATCAGTGAATTGTACCTACTACTTTCATGTACTTTTAATGTGTAACAAAATGAAATGTCCCGCCCGGAAAGGTGTCATGCCTGGGGAGCGGCCGAGTTTCGACTTACGTGTGTAACTTCTAAACTTCGATAGCATGACTCAGGTCGTACATGGCATCACGGTGTGACGATATCAATGACGTCACAAATATTAACTACTTTAGTACTACCGAGACCTATAGTATCCTACTTCTTCCTCCAAAAAAACGGATCTATCGTTTACTTCCCGGCCTGCTGTTGTTGTTAATGGCCCCGCACTGGAGCAGCGTGGTGAAGTATCCTCTTAAGTATGCTAGAACCGTGCCCTGTAGAGAACTATTAATGGGTTAAAGCAGTGCCTTGGTAGCGTGTCAGGCGTTATACATATTAAAAGCGGTGATTCATTCGCTACGTACGTTTATATGCCAGCTCCAAAAACTTTGCCCCAACGCCCATACCCCGCTCGATGTTTACGTTGTAAAGAAAATATTGAAACAAAAATGTTATCTCACGTACACACGTTATCCTATCAGCTCGGTACCCCGGCTCGATAACCTACAGCGGTTCAATGATACGCAATTAAGATCTGCGTCGGGGAATACGTTCTTAGGATAAAGATACGAGTTCAGAAATTAAACAGTCGCTTTAAAACACTTCTAGGAACACATTCGAACGTTCGGAGTATATCTATCTCTTTCACCGACGACACACGTACACCTATGACGTCACTAACAACCGTGACTCGGGACCAAATATTTTTCAAATACTTCCATGTTATAGTCATCGACACGGAACTTGGCAAGAGTCTGAAAACGACACTTACAGTTTGCGCGCGAGTTCATTGCCGAGATTCCTGACGTCACACGTCACCCCTCAGTCCTTGATATAGTGTCATTAAAGCTCAAAATTATTTGTGCTCCCCCCCTTTACTCGGCAATAAGCTCGCGTGCCAATTATAGG
>DWKA01002293.1:0-10872 GCA_018249155.1 Panoquina ocola ocola
TAATTTAGTTCGCTTACGGTAAACGTCTAAACCGCGCGTGCTCACCTCCCGTTCATTAACAACATCATTTTCGTTATTATATTATAAATCGGGATTCAACAACAAACGTCTTTCATTTAGCTATCGTACGACAGCAACAACCCGTACATAGTTAAATTGGTCCTTCGAGTATTAACAGAACTAGTGGACCTCGCGTAAGAGCAATTCTGCGATAGAATTGTGACTCGCTGTGGAAGTAACAGTGCTAGTGACTACCGGAAGAGCAGCATACGGAGGTCGCAACGCAACGCAAAGATCAACTGGTCGAGCAGCTGCAGTCTCGGTAACCAGCAACAACAACATCTACAACAACATCAAGTAAGATCTTTCCATTTTTATATCTTTAAAAATCAAATAACTACAATATGGAGGAGCTTTACAAGTCTCAGACTGATATTTTCGAGTCTATGAACAAGCTTGGAGTCAATTTAAAGAAAGATGGAGCTGAACGTAAAACTGTGGATTATTTTAAGAAAAAATTAGTAACTTTAGAAAACTACTGGAAGGAGTATGAGTTTAATAACGACAGGATTAAATCAGAGGGTAGTAGGTTACATCCTTATTTTACGATGTCTGAGTTCGATAGGGCTTCTGAGCTATATAAACAGGTTAAAAATCTTATTCTACATCAGCAAGGTTTATTAACTAAGACATCCGATCCTATAGGAGAATCCGTTCAGTTAGATTCAGAAAAAGTTTTAACTCAACGCGAGAGGCAACCTGGCCCGTCCGCGCCGACCAGGGCCAAAACGTCAACGGGAAGTTCCAGTAGGCTAGATGAAATGCTTAGGAAGCAGTCTAGTAACTTCCGGGCTTTCACAAGAACCATGTACAACATCGAAAGTAAGATACACCTACTTAAACAAGAGTGGGAGATTAACGACTCACTACGCATGCTTCAGTCGCGATGGGAGAACATTGACTCTCTACATTGGGAGTTAGATCAAGATCTGGAAGGTTCTAATGAGGAATACGAACTATCTTTCTCAAAATCGGAAGAAATGTACGAGAGATTAAAGCAAATATTAAATAATAAACTGAGTTCTGCATCATACAGGGAGATGTCTGCACCAAAGATGGACATCCCAGTGTTCAGTGGTTCATTTCAGCAGTGGGTACCTTTCAAAAATTTATTTACTGAGGCCATTCATAACAATCCATGTCTCACTAACTTACAAAAAATGCAATATCTTAAAAGTAAAGTGAGAGGAGAAGCGGAACATCTAATACAAAATCTTTTAATTTCATCGGAAAATTACATTGGTTGCTGGGACATCTTAAATAATAGGTATGATCATCCCAGATTGATTTTCTGTTCATATGTTAATCATATATTGAACTTGCCAATTGTTCAACAACCATCTTCCATTCACTTTAAAAGGGTCCATGATACGACTTTCGAATCACTAAATGCTATAAAAAATTTAGGAGTGGACACACAGTCTTGGGAACCACTCATCGTACAAATTTTGCTTCAAAAAATAGATTCTGAAACTCAAAATCAATTTTTGGAATCATTACAAAATCCTCGTGAATTATTTAAACTCACTGAGTTCATGGATTACTTGCAGAAAAAATTTACATCTGGAATAGAATCAAACAAAAAACAAGAACAACATAAAGTAAATAAATTTTCTGTAACACCTAAATCGTTTAAAACTAATAACTTTTATACAAAACCTAATTATAATCATTCAACGCAAGCAAAATTTTTGAACAAAACAAGTTTCAAATGTCCGTATTGTAATGGAAACCATTGGTTAAGCGCATGTAATTCGTTCAATTATTTGCCGTCGCAACAAAAACGTAATTTCATTATTAAAAACAACTTTTGTCTTAATTGCTTATTCAGCCACGGTGGCAAAGAATGTACATCGATGAAAAGGTGCCACGAGTGTCAGGGTAAGCACCACACCGTTTTACACGAAGCGTTTAAGAAGTTTGTGCCTCAACATGCGATTGACCAACCGTCTACGTCTAGACCAGCCGTTTTGGTTACAGAACAAAATCATGAGAACGTTTTACAACAACAACCTAACGCTTCGGAAATATTATTAGCTACGGCTATTGTTAAGGTTCGAGCTAGTAACGGTACTTACCATAGCTTACGCGCGTTAATCGATCAAGGGTCTCAGACGTCTCTAATTTCGGAAAAGGCAGCCCAAATGTTAGCGTTACCGAGAGAAAAATGTAAGGGAGCCATTTCGGGTATCGGTTCAAAGGTTAGTCAATCTAAAGGAGTCGTAAACATAACATGCGCTTCACTACACACCGACTATGAATTTACAACGAATGCATTAGTCATGAACACCTTGATAAAAAACTTGCCAAGCTTTACATTTACTAAACCCGCGTGGTCACACCTTGAGGATATTCCGTTGGCAGACCCAGAGTTTTACGTTAGCCGCCCTGTAGACCTATTATTAGGAGCTGAGGTATATTCTAACATCATCATGAACGGTATTAGTAGGTCAAATCAATCCGTACCTATAGCTCAACAAACACGTATAGGCTGGATACTTTGCGGTAACGTGACAACCCTACATTGCAACGTCGTCTTACATCAAAATCAACTAGATGATATTCAAAAATTTTGGGAGATCGAAGACATTTCCGAAGAACAAAATCTATCTTCTGAAGACTTATACTGCTTAGATTACTACAAATCTACAACTTCGCGTCGGGAAGATGGCTCATACATTGTTAGGTATCCTTTTAAGCTAGAATTAAAAGAAAAATTAGGTTTAAGCAAAAACTTAGCCTGCGCGCAATTTCGTAACTTAGAACAAAAATTTAAAAATAATCCTAATATAAAACAACAATATACATCTTTCATTCATGAATACTTAACGCTCGGACATATGAAACCAACCGACGGACGTCAACAACCTGATTGCTATTTACCGCATCATTGTGTATTGCGAAACGATTCCCCAACAACAGCGTTACGCGTCGTATTTAATGCATCCAAAAATACGTCATCAGGGTTGAGCCTCAACGATCTAATGTTCAAGGGGCCCAACTTGCAACAAGACCTACAGTCGTTACTGCTAAAATGGAGACAGTTTGAATTTGCATTTACCGCGGATATAGAAAAAATGTTTCGTTTTATTTGGATAAATGACGCCGACCAGGCATTTCAAAAGATTG
This sequence comes from Panoquina ocola ocola, assembly GCA_018249155.1. Lineage (NCBI taxonomy): Eukaryota > Metazoa > Arthropoda > Insecta > Lepidoptera > Hesperiidae > Panoquina > Panoquina ocola. Next base: position 3,190 of record DWKA01002293.1, read on the forward strand.
TATGGCGTGATTCCCCGAACGACTGTTTAACGGATTACAAATTATGCACCGTAACATACGGAACTAAGGCAGCCCCTTACCTCGCGATGATGACCCTAAAGCAGTTAGCAACCGACGAAAGAAACAACTTTAATTATAATACGATTAAAACACTTGAGGAGTCATTTTACATGGATGACGTGTTGCACGGCGCCCATTCATTAGAAATGTGTAAACAATTAAAACAAGATCTTATAAATCTATTAAAACGGGGATCATTTAATTTACGTAAGTGGAAGTCAAACACAGCCGAATTAACTCAAGATACGTCAAATTTTGAGAATAAGGGAGACAATTTTGAATTTAAACATGAAAACTCCACAAAAACGCTAGGCCTTCGTTGGAATACGTCAACAGATAGCTTTATATTTCAATGCAAACTAGACAACCCTAACGCGCCACATACTAAGAGATCGATGCTTTCAGATATATCTAGGTTATTTGATCCTTTAGGATGGCTCTCGCCATTATCTACAAAATTAAAATTACTTTTCCAAATTGTCTGGACAGTAAATATTCGTTGGCATGATAAAATACCGGAAAATATTTATAACGAGTGGATAAATTTAAGAGATAGTTTGTCGCTCATTGAACAATTTCAAGTACCTAGGTGGTTAGGAACACAGGAACATGACGAAATTGAGTTACATGGTTTCTGTGACGCTTCGAACCAGGCTTATGCTTGTGTTATTTACTGTAGAATTAAAAGAGAAAATAAAATTTTGTTGACTCTTGTGGCGGGGAAAACACGATTAGTACCGATATCTAAGAAAATATCATTACCGAGGGCGGAACTGAGTGGAGCTTTACTATTGGCTAAACTGATGAACAAAGTTCAGCAGTGTCTTAAGGGCTATAAAATTAAGCTTTTCTGTTGGACGGATTCCATGGTAGTCTTAGGCTGGCTTCGAGGGGATCCTGGACGATGGAAAACCTTCGTATCTAACAGAGTCAGTAAAATAACTTTAACAATACCAGCTAGCTGTTGGAGCTATGTTAAATCAGCAGAGAACCCTGCTGATTGCGCTAGCAGAGGAATGACGGTTAAACAGCTACAACAACATTCCTTGTGGTGGCAAGGACCTACTTGGTTGTTAAAGGACTATGAAATAATAGATCCGCAATCAATTCCGATATGTAACGAGGAAGTTCGGAAAATCAAACATGTTAACTTTATCTCTAAAAACGATAATTCAATTTTAGAAGGTTTAATTAATAAATATAGCTCTTTTAAAAAATTAATTCACGTATTAGGGTGGATACAGCGATTTATTAAAATTAGTAGGGATAAAAATAATATTAAACAAACATTCTTAACTGTACAAGAAATAAAATGCGCCCGTAACACAATTATAAAACACGTTCAATATAATGAATACGCCGCGGAAATTATAAATTTACAACAAAACTTAAAAATATGTACAAAAAGCAAACTAATAGAATTAAATCCGTTTATTGACTCAAACAATATTCTAAGAGTAGGTGGTAGACTTAGAAATGCAACTATTGATCCAGAGATGAAACACCCTATCATCCTGCCGCACAGTAGTCCTTTAACTAATCTGATAATCGATCACGCGCATAAGTTAACTTTTCACGGCGGTGCTCGCGTGACGTCAGCGAACATCCGTCAACGATATTGGATTATTGGCGGCAACCGTGCTGTGAAGAAGCGACTACGGACGTGCATTAAGTGTCGCCGACACAACCCTACCAATCTTACACCTTTGATGGGTGATTTGCCAACGTCCAGATGCAACTCATATCCCCCCTTTTACCACACGGGAGTCGATTTTACAGGTCACGTGATGATAAAATCAAACAAGGGGCGAGGTATTAGAACATCGAAGGGTTACGTGGCAGTCTTCATCTGTATGGCTACGAAAATAATACATTTGGAACTCGTATCAGATCTCACTACATCTGCCTTCATCGCAGCCCTACGTAGAATGTCTGCAAGAAGAGGCACTCCTCGCCACATATATAGTGACAATGGCACGAATTTCGTCGGCGCTAACAACATCTTACAAGAACAACAAGAACAGCTACAACAAATTTTAAGTGATGAGTTCATGGCGGAGATCGCAAACATGGAGATAGAGTGGCATTTCAATGCACCGTCTTGGCCCTCGGCAGGGGGACTGTGGGAGGCGGCAGTAAAGAGTCTAAAACGGCATATGAGAATAGTCATAAACGATCACAAACTCACATACGAAGAGTTTACAACCGTATTGACACAGTTAGAGGCAGTTCTCAATTCTAGACCCTTATGCCCTCTGACAGAAGATCCAGATGACTTGGACTTCTTAACACCGTCGAGTTTCATTAATATCAAGCAGGACCTAACATTTATTGAATCTGAAACGGACATGCGAACGAGGTGGTATTTTACTCAAAAAATAGTAGGAGACATCTGGAAACGTTGGCGAACTGAATACCTGAGTCAACTTACTGTCAGGAGCAAGTGGCGAACTGATCAAGAGAGCATAAAACTTAACGACGTTGTCTTAATAAAAGACGCCAACTTACCACCCGGGAAATGGGCTCTCGGTCGCGTCGTGGAGCTACACCCGGGTGGCGACGGAATCGTCCGCGTGGTCACCCTTAAAACTAAAAACGGACTTATAAAACGACCGGTTGTCAAAATATCTGTTATGCCTATTAATACCGTCGGAGTAAAACAATATTTAAATAACAATAACGACAAACAAATGTTAACCTCGAGTCCTATTAACAGCGTCGGCTCACAACAATCGTTTAATAAAAAGAATGATCAACAAATCCCTACATCGATTAAAGATAAACCTAAAAAACCTAAAAAGTTCAATGTTTCATCCCTAGCAATGTCCCTTATATACTTTATTTGTTTATTTAATATATCCAATGCTATTCGTACTTATAACTTTACTTCGTTACGAGAAAGTCAAGGTATATACTTCGATAAAATTTCCAATATGCAAATAATTAGAGACGAATGGAAGATAGTTGTTTATTACGATATAAATCCGTACTGGCAAGGCACAATAACATGTAAAAAATATATCGATTATGTAGAAGAATTATGTAATAAAATACACGACAATACCCATTGTAATATAATAACTCTTCAGCTGCAAAGAGAATACGAGGAAATGGAACATTATAATCGAATACTTATGAATCAGAATACCGGCACGCGACACAACATACGCCGTCGCGGCATCATCAACGGTGTCGGATACCTGGCTAATACACTTTTCGGTGTATTAGATGAGAGATTCGCAGAACAATATGAACAAGACATCCAGCTTATACATGATAATGAAAATCATCTCGGATCGCTCTTAAGAAACCAGACCTCGCTATTTGAAGCAGAATACAACATATTGAAGAGAGAGGAACAATCAATTAATAAACAACATAAGTATCTCAATCAACTCAGTAACAAAATAGATAACCTGTCTAACGTTTTAAAACACGAATCTGAAAAGAACGCAGTAATTAATGACGTTAGCCTCGGGTCTTTAGCTGCCACGAACATTGTGAGAAATTTAAAAAATATACAAACCTCATTACTAGATATCTTAACAGATATTTTTCACGGACGTCTTAACTATCACCTGTTATCCCCAGAACAGCTCAGACAACAACTTAGCCTTATCTCAAGTCATCTGGAAAAGGATGTAACCCTACCCATAAATAATTTACAAAATGACATCAAATCTATATATCCTTTACTAAAGGTCAAGGCCAGAATGACTGAGAAATACTTACTGATTGAAATTAGAATACCTTTAGTAACCCGTGAATCGTTTGAACTATTCAATATCATCCCCGTTCCAGTATCGACTAATGACAGTTTGCTCAGTATTGTAACAATTTCACCGTATATTGCTATTAATTTAAGAAAAGAATCGTATTACATACTATCGTCGGAAGATTTAACTTCATGTCAACGTAATGAAAATGATGTATTTCTCTGTCACATGAGAAAACCAGAAACACGCTTGAAGAGTGATGAGCAGTTTTGTATTATAAACCCTAATACGAACACCTGTTACTTTAAAGTGGTAAATAATTGCAAAAATAACTGGATGGAGCTACATTTAACTAATAAATACCTATACTTTTGTTGCAAGCAATGCCAGGTACGGCTGTTATGCAACGACCAAGTGACTTCAATCCAACTAAAACATGCGGGAATTTTTACAATTAGCCATGGCTGCATGCTCAAAACAGACTCCTTTTCGTTACATTCAGAGAAAGAGAGAAGCAGCCGAGTGCACATGAGTAGTAATCAAGAAATAACACCTATAAGCCCTATTAATCATCTAATCAACATCTCATTCCCCCAAGCAGCTGATTACACCTTTGAAAACAACACTGACGTTGAATTGAAAGAGATTAAGAACAGTTTAACTTCATTAAAAGAAAACAACGTGCAGCTAAACCAAATATCATATCACGACATACACCATTATACAGCTATATATGTCGTGCTCGCAGCATCGGTAATATCATGCTGCTTCTGCATCTACTATCGTCGGAGGCTGCGTCGCCAAGCGACCTACCCGCTGGCCGTGGCGAGGGACGCAGGAGCGGACCTGGAGCTCGCCGCTACACCGACGGCAGGTCGTGACCTGGCTGTCGCTACCATTTCTACGAGTGATCAGTGTAGTGCTAGTGTCAGTGATGGTGGTAGAGTAATTTTGAATGCGGAATCGGTTGATAAAAGTGTTTCACCCATTCAAAAAAGAGTAACATTTAACTAGAAACATTAAGAATCAAAAGTGAATTCATCTTGTATCTTCATCTCATCTCGTTTGGGTGGGGAGCATGTACGGTGTAACCGTACACCTTCTTTTGACTTAGCACTTTTGTGCGGCACGCGCCGTATTCGTTCATTAACAATAAATTAATTTAGTTCGCTTACGGTAAACGTCTAAACCGCGCGTGCTCACCTCCCGTTCATTAACAACATCATTTTCGTTATTATATTATAAATCGGGATTCAACAACAAACGTCTTTCATTTAGCTATCGTACGACAGCAACAACCCGTACACGTTACGTCAAAACAGATAAATGTATATAAAACACTCCAACCGTTCACATGTAACGCACTAACGCATCATCGGTCAGTGTGTAAAACGTATGATTAAAAGATTTTTGAGATTCTTATTAAAAAAGTAAGGAATGCCGTGAATGAGGGTACTTTCGGTAAACGTATGACATTGTTGCAGATTTCCTGAGTCACGGGGCGAGTTTCAACAAGAAGTACGGTGAGTAGCATCTAGCAGCGGCGCCCCGCCGCAACCTCATAGGAACGGTTTCATTACCGCCGTGTGCGCCGCTTCACTCGCCTCACTCGCCTCACTCAGTGACCGCTCAATAGCATTTAAGTTAATGACCAAAAATTAAGTAATCTCCAGTGAAACGGTGACGCTTGTGCGAATTTATAATTCCAATTCATTGGAAATATTCTTTGTTGGTTTCATTCACTATCCTTCATATATTTCTAGTATTAAACAATGTTATTAAAATATCCGACAACATGACGTGCGCTAATAGACAAAAAAGCTTTAGACAAACATTTCGGCATTCTCACAAGAAATTGTTAAGCATAATCTGACCACTTCCGTAAAACTTGTTTTTAAAAAGATATAGGTACATTATTAGGTCTTTCTTGGAATCATGAAGTTCTTATTGCAGAACTTTTACAAAAAGGACACCGTTATATTGACTAGGCAAGTCGAGACACACTTCACAGGTGAAGCGCGATGGCCAGCACTGGCTGCTTCCACCGATGTACTCTAATTACGTTCCAATATTAGGTACCCCTCACACTGTGAGAGGAGACCCGAGCCCAGCAGTGGGACAGATATGGGTTGTAATGATGATTAGGTACGTCGAGACGTTTGGATTGAGTCGAATGTGTGGTGCATTACGAATGAACTTTTTATCAGACACCATTAAATGGACAACAACATTTTATTCAATGGTTACGTTTTCATGCACTGTACTAGTTTTCCTAGACGATTTATTTGTATAGCGGCTAATAAATGATCCTCGCCGTGTTTGCGTAGGTGCGTGCGGCGGCGCGTCACGTGGCCGCGTGCGCGGCGGCCGACCAACACGAATCGTCTTCATTCAATACTGAAATGTACGGTCGTAATAGTTACTTTAGGTTTTGGCGGCGCTCTCATACATATTGATGATTCTTTTTGATGAAAGTTCAGCCATTACCGGGTGAGTGGTGCTGGTAGACTTCTAATGCCAACTGATAACATTACGGAGAAGTCACCGGTGCACCTGGGAAATCCTCCAGCCGAGCAAAGGAATAGAGAAAATTACATTTACCACGTTTGAAATTAGGCTCTAGCTTATCCTCCCATACGTAGACAGGAGGTTTATTGACCGGATTACCGGCAGCTATCACCCATTTGACTTGCCGTATTAATTGGGTGCATATTAACATCTGCTCCCTCTTTATGAACAAAACTTTATACTATCTGTTATATTCGGGTAGACATTCACTACGCACCACCAATATAAATGGTGTTTCTGCTGCAAGGGATGACGTAGTGAGTGGTGTGCAACTGTGCACCGGCGAGGGACGCCTCGTAGAGGGTCTACGGCGCCCGGGCGGGGCGGCTCCCGGCGCGCTACGGCGCTACGGGCTACGCCGCGGGTTACGCCGCGTGTAGCCGGGTTGCCGTAGCCGCGCTACAATTCACACCCTCTGCAAATCTTCATGCTAAAAAAAGCTATGCTAAGTTCTCCAACAGTCCTTGTGAAATTCGAGTGCGTGAAATATCTTTCATGTGCGCGAAGAAAATATTATCACACGAAAAACATGACAATAGTCATCACAAGTGAGGTGATTCGAGCATTTCGAAGGAGGAAATCAATTTCGACTTCATTTTTTGTATAACAAAAGTGATATTGCGTTGGACTCCTGTAGGTATTAGCGCGGGTGATACATAGTTTGCTGGCCTTTTAATATTCCACGTCAAGTGGTGTGGTTTACCCGGCTACATCAAATATTCATTACATCGATAATTTTCAATAAAAACGTATCATTTGTTACGGCGGTTTCAAACTAGCGTTTTTTATGCGCGTATTTTGTACGAGCGTTGACGCGCATATAAGCGTAATATCCCTAGAGGGAATGTTCCAGCGCGCCGGCCGCGCGGAGCACGGCGACGTGGCCCATAACTTACACCGACAACATATCAGAGCCCGTGGTTGGCTTTTAACTTATTGTTAGACTAGTCCTCAATTATACAACTCCCGCCCAAAACATTGGCCACCGGCTGTAGGGGAGGTACCTCGCTATCAGCGCCGACCTCCAGGCAGACATCTACTGTTGCCAGGGGCCCGTGACCATGCTCCGTGCACTGGGTTCAAATACCGGCACAGAACTGAACCAACTACAAGTGCACCTGTACGCAACATCCACTCAACACTCGTACAGCTTGGTGTCGGCGCGGCGCGTAGTGGAGCGTATCGTAATCTGTTCGGTATAAGTTCATACCTTTATGTATTGACATTTTATCCTTTATCGGGTTTACAATTGTTAATAAATGTAATTTGTAGTTGTTTTTAGGGTTATGGAACCCTAACCTGGGTATGGACCCAGGGGGTAATAACGGAACCCTATTAC
>DWKA01002294.1:0-10871 GCA_018249155.1 Panoquina ocola ocola
AAACCTTCCTCTTCAATCACTCTATCTATTAAAAAAACGCATCAAAATCCGTTGCGTAGTTTTAAAGATTTAAGCGTACAAAGGGATATGGGGACAAAAAGAGCGACTTCGTTTTATACTATGTAGTGATAATTATTTGTGAACATTCTTCCTAACTCTCGTACATATTAACTCATATAATTAAGTATTTATCTAAATAGTTATTTACTTATCGCATATAAATTTTAAAAACTATTTTGAGCGTATCTATTGGATGAAATGTGAAGTTAGGAAGTATTTTAAAAAAGAACAGTTGAAATATTAACATTATATTTACAAAAGATAAAATCAAATTATACAATTTTTTGATCAATTTTATCATCATTATTTTTTTTGTATTTTACATAATATAATTATATCTCGTCAAAGTTATTTTTTTATTATACTACGTAGGCACTTTTTACGCTACCAAGTGTACGAATAGACATTAACATTGGTTAAATTAATTTAAGATCGAGCTTTTGGTTCTGGTTTTCTCACGCGACCATGATGTTCCGGTCATGAAGACGGCATGTTTGTGCGTGATTTAATTTCAATCAAATAGTTATTTTAATATTCGTCTATAAATCCGAGATGAGACGATTCATCAAGTTAATACCCTCAGTAATCGATTTCATTTTCATAAATGTAATTAAATATGGTTTAAAACTGTACTGTAAAAATGAACCATTGTAATATTGTTATCTGGATACCTAATGTTTTCGAACGTCATAAGTTGCAATGATAATTATCATATAGCGTTGTATAGTAAGAATGTCTGTCTCATTTGTGTGAAAAATATTAATTATGGTTTTGATTAACGTAATCAATCTTTAATTCAATTTCGATTTTAGTGGAAAAACAAAAAACTTTTTCTGAGGTCATGTCTCAAGTTTTGGACTCAAAGAAATATGCAAACAATTTAGGTTAAATAAAAGCTGTAGGATAGGCAATATTGTATTAAATAATGCAGATAAAATTTAATGAATCGTTGTTTGGATTGCTATTATTAGTACATCGGAGTTGTATCTATTAGGTAGGTACTACATATAATAATATTATTATCGACTATCTTATCACATCCTTCATTAGATTGAATTGTTAAAAATTACTTTTACCGTTGCATTAATAAGTCCCCAAATTTATTTTATATATTCTTAAAGATATGTTTAATGTATACGGATAGATTTTCAATAAAATTTATCTATAGAATAGATTAAAGGAAAGAGATCCGAATAACAGTCGAATAAGCTAAACTTTCGTCGGTACTTCCAAGTTGAAACGGTTACAGCAAGCGCACGACAAGTTTCCTTTGGTTTAAAACTCTTACAATTTGAAAAAGTTTAAATCGATGCAATTGGGCTTAGTGCAATACCTAGTTCATTTACAGCGAGTGCAGAAACATACGATGCCAGTAATACCTACTTATTAAATTAAATTAATGTGTTATATTAAAGTAATTTATTATATTAAAAGAAATGGAAAACCTTTGTACCTATCACTTTCAAAAAATATTTCAATCTCGTAGAAGTTTGGTATTAATTTCATGTTTTAATTTTAATAAAAGAAACTAACAACAGAATGAAATATCAATGTAAAATTAACCGTTCAAAATTTAAATTAAAGTAATTTACTAGCTTTGTTTAAATTAACTAATTTCCGCTCGCAGTTTCATCCGCGTAGGATATCGGAACATGATAAAAAAAAAGTACCCTATGGATTATTATTATGTATTGCATGTTCTGAGTTATAACGTTCTAACGCCATCTTTTAACAACATGCGGAACTAAATATTTACCAACTAACTAAACATCAACCTTCTCAATCATGGGAATGAGATGTTTTACCGAGGTAGTAAAGTAAAGTAGCCTCGGAAAAATAACTAAAGCATACGTCACTCTTCAACCTAACTATCTGAACACACATAAACCATACCATATAATATGTATGTTGAAACGTGAAAGAAACAAAAAAACACAAAAGCGCATGTGTGTGTAACCGAAGATTTTAAATAATTATAATGTCGTATTGGTACATTTTACCTAAAAAGTCTATAACCAATCAGACGAGTCATGGACTAGTCACGAGTGGTAAGTGGGCTTCATCATCCATGGACATTAGTAAAGCCAAAGGTAGGCATTAGGTTAAAAAGTAGCAGTTAATATTCGTTATTCACGTAACCAATAATAGTCTGCTATTCGTGGATTACATATAAAAATAATGAGTACCGCCCATACTTTCATCTCAGCTGCGTTTTAAAAGTATTGCGCTTAAAAATGCAAAGGCACATTAATATAGCGTCTTTCTAATACGTATTCCAAAGCGTACTGCAGTCAAGTGCCTGCAATTTTTTAATGGGCAAATGTATGTACGAATAATTGCCTTTGGCTTGAGTGTACTCTTTTTATCGATTTATACGTAAAACTACATTTAACGAAGTTATTTTAGGAAAGGAAATGATTCGGAAATATTTTTCGATGAAGATGCACTATAATATCACTTTTTAGGGTTAGATTATATTATCTACAACTGAAGTAAAATAAACCACAGATAATTAAATTTATTTATTTATTTCGTGTGTGTGTAAAGAAGAAAGCTTTAAGTGTTAGTTTTTTGTCCATGTTAAAATATCTTTACTATTATGAATATTTTATGCGAAGCGCCTACAAGTTTATAATAAGCAAAATGTTGTACAGAACTCTTGCCTTTCACTCAAGACTACTTTAAAAAAGCATTTAATCAATTTTGCTATATGTTTTTTGAAAGGCGTAGCATAATGTATTACGATTAGCGGATATTGTATAATATGACTAAATAAGTAACGTAATTTGTTCGTGTTTATCGAAATTTCTATTAGTTTCTCTCTAGCTTATTTTCTTGTGAATATTAAGTTAATAATCTCTATTAGGTACAGAACAACCAGAGCTAACAAAGTTGTATACAAAAATCTCATTATCCAAACTATTCGTGTTTCCCTAACAATCTGAATTAGTGAAACTCGTGTGCAATTAGTACTATCTATTACGTTATGTAAAATTAAATTTATGTCCCAGCTTGGAGTATATTAAGTTCAGTGGAAGCTGTTTATACATATTCGTCGTGAAATTGTTTCTTGTTTGAACTTTACTTAGGCAGGCTAGGAAAAAAATGTTACCAATATACACGTTGGTAATCATTTCTCTATGCCAATACCATTGTTTCTTCTGTTTGTCAACTGATTTCCTTTTTAACCGATTTTCGCAATATTTAGCACCAAAAGTCCCGGAGCACAGTGTCACTTAACATAAGGTGCGATTGGGGTCCGGCAATAATTTAGTATTTACTTAAAAAAGAAATCTTCGGGCCTAAGGACTTTTTTATCTACCATTTTATTTATTCAGTAGCCTAAGTAGGTAGGTACACATTTACAATATTTGTGGAAACAGTAAAAAGAATAACAAATACTGTCCCTAAACTTTCAATAATGGTTACGAAATGAAGATACCTAAATCAAGACAATTAATATCCAAAGCAACAAGTGTAACCACGAACAATGATTGAACAAGGTTAACAGAGGCGACGATGTAGGACATTACTGCGCCACTACTGCCTGCAGTTCATCCCCGCTCTTTGTCATTCCTTACCCTCTTGTCCCAACCCCTCAAACCCCTTACACCCTCTCATATAAATACAAACACTCGAGTCGGAAGCCGTGAAATTTAGAAATTCCTTTGTGTTGACGCGTCGGTACCGCTTCGCCTCTATGCCTTTAGATCTACAAATTTTCAGATTTATTCTTTGAATAAATTTCGCGGTAAAGGCTTGTCAGCTTTGAAATTCAATTGGCTCCCGGTCGACACATTGCTGACGAGATCCCCTTGCTTTTATTGAGATTTTTCATTTTTTTTGTCTATACCTTTGAATCAGTTTTATTTACAATAGAAACACTCCGAACCCCGTTGCTGTCAACGACATAAGTATTGTATTCGTATTCGTACTTTATGTTATTCTCGACAGGGTTTTTTTGGCTTTTTGTACAGTAGGTAAAAATATTCTTCTAAAAAAATTAATTTAATTATTTACCTAACTTGTTGAAAAAAGTCGCTGAAAAATTTTATATTTTCATTCAATAAAAATCATCTTCATCTTCATGAATATCACCGGTTAATAAAAAACGTAACGTATATCAACGAGTACCTTCTTGATGTTCTTAAAGGAAAAATCGAATTTTACATAGTTAACAATAGATACGACATGGTATGGTACAATTACATACCTACTATTCCGTTCGCAGAGGAGCAGAAAAACTGTTATAAGTTGTGGTGAGGTAGATACTAGAACGAATTCATATTGATATAGTCATCATCGTATACATTCTTCAACGATGACAGCAGACGCAGAGATGCAATACCAATATTTAATTTCACTCAGTTTTATTAGGAACACAATAATCGAAACTATTAAGAACAATAAAATCAATATGTAGGATTAACCCGGAAGAACAATTAAACTAAAACTTAACACTAAAACGACCACATAGTAATGACATTTAAGATTAAAATTGTGCTCACATAATAATATATTTATTTCTTGGTATGCACCGTTTAATTTAAACGCACGAGTCAGATGAAAAAGTATGAATTTAGATACAAACATGTTTTAAGGCAATTAAACGGCAAATAGAACACTATAAAAAAGCCATTCAACATTCCAATGTGTGTTTATAAGATTGGATAAAGCCAAAATTTTAAACGCCTACACTATATTCCGCAGATGCTTTTCAACTTAGGTAACAGATATTATCTTCGATCCTCTCCTTGTATGGGTGCCTGAATACCTAAGTAGAACGCTAAAATGTTTATAGAATGGGCAGAGCTTTGTAAACAAATTTTTTACAAGATTTGGTTTGGAAATGTTTGTATGTGTAATATTTGCTTGTATATGCACTCTGGATTAGAACTACTCCCTCTTTTTTTATTTTACTCCAAAAGGAACTTCTTAAAATTGTACAACTCAGTCACAAAAAAATACTAATTACAGTAACACTAAAATATTGTTTCAACCTTTTTTAAATCATTCATTAATCTATTTATTTGAATTTTAATCTACTTTTTTTTTATTTCAACACAAAAAACATACGAGCAAATTTTTTACATGACCACGCAATTTACGAGCTGACGAGCTTCCTTGTGGTAAAACGGTAATGGTCTTCGTTGCCCATGGACATCAATAACCGAAAAGACACAACCGACACGACGCCGGCCAAAAAAGGAAAGGGGGACACGCATTATTACTCGCTCTCCTACACTGCAACCGAAAAACATCAAAAAGCAAAACAAAATCCACGATTTAAGATTTAATGGGTTTTTTAAACAGACTAAAGCAATTCGCTATAAATATGCTACTTATAGGTATATGACTTACTATTTTTGGGAGTTTTATAGTGATGTTATATTTAGCGCGAATTGTGAGCTACTGAACCTACTTTTGTGTTCAAGTGTCTCTACGCGTTGCTGTTTAGGGCTTCGCGGCATAGTAGGAGCAAATAAGTAGGATATTATCTATAAAGATAACGCATGTATAAACATGTGTTTATAATTTTTTTATGGAAGCAAGCGCGCCCCTACCTACACAACTCCTCACGCACACACTGACAAAATTGATCGCAGCTAAAGGTGTTCCCGTTGTGGCATGCTGTGCTTCTGCTTATGTAATGATACTATGCATTTTTTACGATTTAATAAACAATAGTTGACGGCCCTGATGTTTAGATGTTTAGACTATTCTTGCTCGCTCGAGAATCGAGTCAGCCTACTTATTTATATCTACTATGGTGGCGGCGTGTCAGATGTAAGAGCATAGGCCGAGTCTCACTATTAACACACATAGTTATGTATATGCTGCTATCGCGATACTGTGTTGCAACGCAATAGTAACAATGCATTTACGTGAGCTCAGTATGCATTATGTATCTACCTGCGACAAGACCTGCGACTCATCTGATCAACGACACTGTTGCGAGAATCGCGGCAATTTTAATCTCTATTGCAACAAAAAGTTGCTATGATTTGCCATAGATTAGTTAGACAAACGAAATGATGCAAAAATATAATGAAGAGGCTGACCCCGCAGACGTTGTTCTGATACATGGAATGACAGTGGCGCCATCTGTCGAAAATTGCTCGTACCAACTCTGAAACTCAGAAACCTTCGTTAGCTTATGCACAATAACTTTGCTATAGATCATCACATATCAAATGCATAGGTTACGATTCTATAAAGGATATACGGAAAACTAACAGACAAACATTCATTTTTATAAACTCGTATTAGAAAGAAAGCAGACGATGGACAAAGAAGAATGCAGTGAGTAGAACTTTGAAAATGAAGTTCTAGTCTACTGCCGTTGTTAAAAAGAGATTATATTTGTAAGTGGTTCGTTTTGTTAAATGTAAAGCACAATCATGTTGTTTTATGATCAGATGATTACCTACCTACTATTTAATTTTGTTTCGGATATTATAATTTATTATTGGATTATTGGCAACTTCATTTCATTTATCAGGGTAGGGAATATAAATATTTTCGTAGGCTCCTTATTATCCCTAACGTTTATGCTTATCCATTTGAGACGTGAATAACGGAACATTTATATTGAGTCTAGCTTTACATAAATATCGCACAAAAGCCGTGGCCCATCGAAGGCGGAAAAGGAGGGACATAATTCAATCAGAGAAGGCAATTCGGTCTTTTGTATGTAAAGACCGCATCCGGATAGAAGGGCGCTACGCCGCAACTCTTTATATCGCCCGTGCTTTCTACTGACGCTATTTTGTGCCATTCACATTTACGCGTTGACGTGTGTATAAAAGCAACGCGTATGCTTCGATTACTTTTTAAATTATATCTTTGAAAAGTATTCGTTTATGTTTCGTGGACGTAATTCGCGGATTATTGACGTTGTCCTTATGTTAATTAAATTTTATTTGCTTTAGGACTTGTAATGAGTACCTACGCTGTGACCCCACGCATGCTACAAAGTAATTATTGAAACGAAGCAAGCTAGGGTTGGCGCAACGATTGTAAATTAATACTTAATAATTAAATAATGCTAGTTGACCTCAACTGAAGCACAATTTATCCAGCTGGCGAAAACTCACTAATATTTCATTCCAAAGACGACAGTAGCTCGTCAAATCGTGTAATTAGTAGAAAAACAAACGGTCGAGCCTATACAGTTGAAAGGGACGTCTTGTTAAATAATGTAATTCATCAGTTGCTACGTTTTCTTTTTAATTAATTTTGACAAATTACCCTACCTTCTCAGTTTCTTTTTGCGCTTTCGTTTAATTAAATACTGAAGTGACACTTACCTAACGGTCCGTTGGAGTCCTCTTGTAATGTCCGTGTTTAGTGTTTTGTTAATTACTTACAATGTTTTTGACACCCATTTTGTTTTGTTCTCAGTTGCCATTTTTGAGAATTTGAATAAAGAATTAATTAAGCGTCAAAGGTCATGGGACAGGGGGTCAAAGTTTGTTAAAAATAATTATAATGAAATACTTTTGTTACTAACTCAGAAAATGCTTAACTAGTGGATCTAGAGCGTTGACTAAAATGAGGTTAAATAAGGGTCTGACCTTATATTTTTATACAAAATACAACACAATGAGGCAATAAATCATTGCTTACTTAAAAATATATTTAATACTAACAATGTACACTCCAAAATTTATTTGCAAGTGGGGAAAAAATGTCATATATTTTTTTACTGTTATCTCACAAGACATTCGTCTCCCCAAAGTAAACAAAAGGGAACGCATTTTGCGTGTTCGACTCAATAGCCCAGAATAATAGGCAAAATAAATGGTAAATAATATAAGTTTATCTAAGGGATCATAACGAGTAAGGTACTGTGTTGATATTAAGATAGATAATAATGACATTTTGTATGTTTTAAGATTCGTTATAGATTAACTTGATAATATTATGGAAGAGGAAGACATATATTCAAAATGGAAGTAAGGGGGGACAAATGGCAACCCAAATTAAGTATACATGTTTCCATAAATTGAATTGAAATCAAAAAATAGTCTTTAAAAACACAATTAATTAGATACGGTCTATGTATATAGCTAAACATAATAAAATTACTACAGGTACCTACTTACCTATGAGTAGGTACATACCTGTACTCGTATTGTTTTATTTATTTTTATTTATTTATTATTATTATAGTTGTACTCGTTTTGGTATCTATAAATAGATTTAAAATGATTAACTCCAAATTGTAAGCACTATCTCGTAATTCTTTCACTGCTAACTTCACGATCCATTAAATTCTTCTGTTTAAATTTTTAGTAGCACCCTAACGATACCGGCGACGCATCCCCTATCGGTCACAATGTCTTAAAGCCGAGGTACAGACAATTTTAAACTTTAGCTTCATATTTTTAGGGCTTACAATCATAAAAGCTTTTTTAATTTATAGTCACCATCATTTTAGGTTTAGGATAGTTTACTTCAACGAGACAGCTGTATTTTTGGATAATGATATTATTATTGTATTGCCGGATTATTGCATATGGTTGTTTCTTTGAGAACCTTTTTTTAAGTCGGGGATTAAATGTAGGTTCTTTACTTTATTTCGATATTTTAATAACGAAAAATATTTGGTCATAATATATATTTATGCGAAAAATGGTTGTGATTTTTTGTTACATGATAATGACCATCAAAATTATTTATAAATATTTATTGTCTATTTCCCTCTGCGTATGTTCCCGCTAGATCTTAAAAAAGCTTAACCGATTCGAATGTCCACTGATGGATTAAGGTAAGCTCGAAGTGATTGATATACGAGTATTTCAATTGGTTAATACATAAAAAAAATTAAAACAGTTTTTAGAATGAGGGATGACATAGAATTACCAAAATTAAGCGAAGGGAAATTTCAATTTAAATAAATTCTCAAAGTGTTTCCATTTCGGTATTTGTATCTTAGTTTGCGATAGAATTGGATGGTTATGCGTGTGTAGCTATCGAGTAGCGTGTGTTAGATAGGATCTAGAAACCACAAATACCGTTCCGGGAGCTCTAAGTATAGTGTCTGGAAATTACCTCGCCACAGCCTGTCGTAGCATGTGTAGGCATGTTTGAGTATAGCTTATTAATTATGTTACACAATAAATTAAATAAATACTTTGTTTTGATTCATTAAGTAGAAATAATAAATTATTTTCAACTGCAAATTGTGACTGGCTTTTGCCAGCTTGTTAAGGGCTAAATTAAACCAACGTTTCTGGAAAAAATATAAAAAAATAAATTTGTAAAAATACATAATTAGGTATCCAAGAAATCAATAAATGCCTACACATTCATATCCCCGCACTAGGAATCCCTGTGATGCGGGTGGGACGGATAACCCACAACTAACCCATGACTCGAGAACAAATATTTATCTACCTTGGCCAGGAATCAAAGCCCGGACCTCTATCTTCGCAGGGTCACTACAAAATAGGTTACGGAGGTTTTTATAAGTAGGTTATGGTTAGGTAAATTAAAAGGTAAGTAGGAAGAATAGGAAGATATTACAGATAATATCTTCTAGAGTCGGAACTCTACCCTACATAAAACTTTGGTAACAAATTTAACTTAAGTGTATAAATATGTACCTAATGTCAACGTAATAATACTAATAGTACCAAATTAGTTAACAATTTATTATGTTATATCAGCATGACTAACAGGAGTTACGTGAAAATCCTTGGTGACGTATATCCCAAGAATGTTAGGTCTGTGTCTTGCGAAATCGATACCTAAGCTACCTACAATATAATTTAGTGGTAGCTATACATCTGTCTGTTGTCTTCGGTAGGCTGATTAGATACTAGTAATATGCCCTGGCTATGTTTCGGAAAATAATATTTATATTTAAGTTTGTTTCCTCCATAACAAAGATTTTTTCCGAAACGGCGCGGCGTGGCGGTAGAAAAATAAATGTACGCTCATAAATATAATTATTTTGAAACAGGTAGGCCTAAATTGTAAAATTTTGTGTTTACAAAAAGTAAGAAAAGTAAAGTTTTAAAAAGTCTACAATAACAATGACATTTGTATTCAAATTTTTATTTAATAATTGTGTCTCAGCTACTGTCCACTCTATTTACCACCTATTGATTTTTGTCAAAATTTGAAATCTTATCACTTTATTAGGATAGATTCAGCAAGCACTATGAAATTATTAGTATTAGCTGTCGCTAGGCGAAGTTTCAGATACAAAGTAACTTTTTACTGGTGTGTGAAAAAGTATATTTCGCTATGGGCAAAGTATCAATGTTACAAAATAAGTATCTAATAGTTATATTATTAATAGAGATGACAGTAAAATTATACCTAATATCCTTCTATACATAATTATATAGATTTGTTATTGAGCAAGCCGTTATGGTGAGATTGCTCAGCTCATTGGCATTCAAGCACTATTAAGTAAATACCTGATTATAATCTACCTTCATAATCCTAAAATAGGGTATTCACTTTGACAAATCATTAATCTATGTAACGCCCAGGATGATTAAGATTAGAACAGGTATACACATGTAGTTATAAGATCCTTTTGATGGGATATTAGTTGAAATAGATTCTAATGCCTAAGTAGGTATATGTATTTTCGGTATAGGTACTGTAATTATAAGGGGAAAAAATTGAGGTGGGAGAATTTAAGTATTTTAAGATTTCGATGCTCTTCGAAGACGATATTTGGAGGAATAAACCACTAAAGAGATATTTGACGGTCCCATAGCCTAGTTGGTAGTGACCCTGCCTGCGAAGCTAGAGGTCCCGGGTTCGATTCCCGGCCGGGGCAGATATTT
>DWKA01002295.1:0-10870 GCA_018249155.1 Panoquina ocola ocola
TTATTGCAACGAGTAAGAATTCAATTTAGAACGTATAAATTCCTTCCGTGCACAGTCCATATGTATAAAGTCCTTGGGAGGCATATATATACACGACTGTTTAATAAATAAGTCGAGTATGAAAAATCGGACTAAATACTGCCGTATTCTTTTTCTTATTAGCCTGTATATCTGCGTAGGTAGGATCTAAGATACATTCTATTTCTAATTTAATCTGACATTGACATTTCAGCAGACACATTATACACAGATACATTAATAATTATAAGCTTTTATTCGTGTATAATAAAAATAGCCAGGCATTTTTTCAGACAAAGTAAAATACACCTTGAGATAACGTCTAAGCAGGTATATTTGGTTACACAAAAAAACGCAACGGTATTTTTGCCATAATTTACAATACCAACTTCTCAGACCAATAAAGAAATATTGATTTGAGAGAAACAATATCACGCTTTTTATATAAAATACGTCTACTTTATCTTATAACGTTAAAACGATCAAAATAATATTTTTGTGGTGAAAGTTTTTTAGCAGCGATAGGGAGAAATATTTGAAGGAAATGATTACGTTGTCTTGTGATAGATGTCGTTAGTAGGGTGTAAAATAATTATTTTGTGTTAGAGAAACATAAAATATTATATTATTTTTATTGTTAAAACAGAAGCCAATTTAAATGTATGTATCGAAATGTTGTGAAGTTTAAATTCATATATGCGTTACATACGCACATACGAGCGCCTTTTTTCCGTAAATCGTACTTATTCGATATTTTACAAAACATTGAAATGACGTTAATGTAGGAAAAATGGTATAATAACTTAATGTACATATAATTACACTGTCGTTTTGCGGACATCGTCATTCGTCGTGCATATAAGGCGATACAGCCTTCCATAAGAATATCATTCAATGCGAATCGAATTGTCTGTTCCTCGACTGCAGCTTTACAAACCTTCACAAAACTATTCAACTTCATGTTTATTAACTGTTGGTAACTGACTTGGTGGGCAGGTCGCAGGTTCGATTCATTAATATGGTTACTATTATTTTTAATTGTAGAAAGTAGACAATAAATTTAAGACACGCTCTGCCCTCATGGCCCCTACATACTCATACCCCCTTAGGACCAGGATTATCTGTGATGCGGGTAGCATGGACGACACACAAATAACACATTACTAACACCCTTGACCCGAGAACAAACAGTGCCTTATAAATATCTGCCCCGGCCGGGAATCAAACCCGAGACCTCTAGCTTCGCAAAAATAGTCACTAACAACTAGGCTACGTGGAGATCATTCATAGCATTCGATTACATATATGTGTAGATGCATAAATCAAAAAAATAATTTAAAAAATCCTTATAAGGTATCATAGGCGCTTTCCTATTGTCATCGCTCGTACGATGCTGCGATGCGATTCCATAGTGCAACATCGTGCGTCACTATGAATAAATAAATCTACAAAGTTTGAACGAAATCTGGCCGTTTAAAGTGGGTCAGAATCGCGCCCAAAGAAGTCGGTTACAAACATACAAACATACAGGTGAAGCTAATAAAAAGCGTGTAAAAATACTGAGGTAGAGTAGGTATTTATTGGCTACATATATTGAAGTAACTCAGTAAATAAGTATCGTTAAACTGTACCACAAACTTCGTAACCTTTTGGGCGTGATTTCAATGTAATATGAACAACTTCAATTAACAATAATGTTTACTTCTCGAACTCTACATTACTCTACTTACAAGTGAACGAACCTAATTGTTGTTAAGAAGTGTTTGTTGACATATAAGTATTATAATACACATTCAAGTATTATAATAAACATTGAATAAATTATAACATAATAAAATGTATACCTACCTAGTAAGATATTATAAAAAAAATAATTGTTGGTTAGTACAAAAACGTGTGGCGTCTACGTCTAGTAAAGCAGGATATGAAAAAACTATAATTATATGTTTTATGTTTTAACTTTTTATTGAGATATAAAAACTAGTTAGCGATGTACCTATATGTATTTCAATAAAAGACCCAACGTTCATTAACAATTTATTAATAACCGTGTCATTATGTAGAGCTGTATATTATTCCTAATTGTGGTATTGTTAATTACAAAATAATGAGATTGTTGCATTAAGTTATAACTAGATGGTTTCTACTAACAAAATTGTTATACTGTATACCTCGAACTTACTTGTACATAATGAATATATTGTAAACAATCAACATTACACAACTGTAAAACGAACTTTTCAGTTAATAAAATCAGAGGTGCATATGATAAAAAACATGTAAGATGTTAAGTGATAACGAATATAAAAACAAACATTGCAGGAGTTAGTTTGAGGATGTTGGATCGCGTGAGGAGCGCAACGGCCTTAGCCAGGGCCGCCCAGCGCCGAGCGGAGCCGAGCGCGTCGCCGCGCGAGCCGCCATGGGAAAATCAGGCTTCGCCGCCCCCTCCGCGCGCATTGGTCCGCCCCGGCCCGCCCCGCGCCCCACCCGACCACATATATACCACGTCGCCGCGCACATCTCCTCATTCCTCACTCGCACCTCGTTCGTAGCGCACGCGTTACGTCTCGCGATTACCAGTGCTCGTGTTCAGTGACCCTCGCGATGAAAGCCATAACGGCGGTGTGCGCGACCGGAGCGTCGGTGCCGGCGATAGCGGCCGGCCGGGTGCAGCGGCACCGGGATGGAGAGAACGCGGAGATCCAGATGTACCTCTCAAAGCTGCAGGATTTGGTGCCGTTCATGCCGAAGAACAGGCGGATCTCCAAGTTGGAGGTGATCCAGCACGTCATCGACTACATCTGCGACCTGCAGTCGGCGCTGGAGAACCACCCGGCGGTGGGGCAGTTCGAGGCGGAGAGCCTCGCCTGCCGCTCCCCGGCGAAGGCCGCGCGCCGCCCGCTCGGGCCCCGCGCCGCGCCCAACACCATCCTCAGAGCCGACAGAACCCCCTCGACGTCACCACACCATTCCAATCACACGGTAAGCACCTTCTCTATCAATGCATATTATACTTGCTTCCATTTAAATTACCTTCTGCTATTGTTCCGTCCGAAAAATACGTCAAATCATCTGATCGATAAAAACCTCTAAATTGTATGCACGATTGAAATCTATCGCCAAATTAGTTACAGTTAATAGACTAGGTAGTTATATTCTCCTGGCACGCCGTTCGAATAGTAAGATAGTGTTGCATAAAAACTAAATGAAATCGGCCATGTCGGTGTTTTTGCGGCGCGCACCTGCGTATTTCGCAAGCGCGGGAAGGTAAAAGCGGAGATGCTGAGTGTTTCACAACACGTGGCGTCGCACGCATTGCTTGGTAAACAATTACTACTCTCTATTAGTACTGTTAACAAATACATACTTATCTAAAACCCTAAAATACGTCCGCTTACATAAAAAATAAAAATGCATATTATGCCAGTGACAAAAAATCTAAAACTCTAAGCTCAACGTCACAAATAACGTAAGAAATTTAAAATAAAATATTATGAATTAAGCATATTATATATTTTTGGTGAACAAGACTTCATATTTCGTAGTAACTCATGAAAAAATTCTACATACTTCTGTTAGTGTTTACAAGACGCGAGCTCATGAAATTGCAGAATCGGTAAACAAGCACTGACAATCTAGACCGCTATTCACGCATGCGTGACGGCTGTTTTGAATTTCAGCCTTGAAGCGCAGCCACCTGCGCCGGCGCCGCGTAAACGGCCGTGTACTGACACACAATCTGAATATTCAACACATATTTATATCGCCTCGTTTACCATTCCGGTTGACACCTGTGTACGATTGCATTTCGTCATCCTCATTCAGCGTATTCTGTTGTCGTCTGAGCCAAGATCAGCCTATACAATACAAACACCTATGTATGGACTGTAGCCAGCATATTACAGTTTCGAATTCATGTTAGGAACTTAAAATATAGAGTTGATTTTAAAAGCGCGTCGTGATTGGAGTGGAAGCGAGCGCGGCAGGTGCATCGCGCAGGATTTATTCGAGCGCCTTGCAACTACAAGCCGCAGGCGCAATGCTCGTTAATACTTGGTCGCGGAACGTAAATTTTAATCACTGCCAGTTGTTGGAACCGAGGGAAACGTTCAAAACAAGCGTGATTTAGGTGACGCAAGGTGCCGTGCGAAATTTACAGCAACGTGAGTGCCACATATGCTCTGCACATCTGCTCAAATTTAAAATTTATAATGCTCTTGAAACTGCTAATGTTCGCGTTAAATCTACGTAGAAACACTTCATGCACTTTCATTTACTGCTTGTAGTTATTTTGTAAATTGCTCATATTTGCGCTATGTAAATATTGACAAAATAGACACCGGATTGGATATCGCCGCCTCGGCGCCATCCGCCGTTGACTGTCCATTAACACCAAATTCGATCGTTAATTTATGCGCATTTCTGTTACATAAAACAGTAGTAGCTCATATAGTTTATATTTAAGTTTACATCACTCTTCAAATACAATTGAAATGTATAGAAACAACAGTAGAGAAACAACGGTGGAACTGAGCATAGGCGCCAGTATCGTTATAGGTATTTACGATATTTACTAATATAACGCCTACGCTAGGGACTATCGGAATGTCGTCTAATCCGACCGCATTCCTGAATACAAATGTGGAAAACACAAACCAACAAGGACAAGCGGCGAAGTATCTCGATCTTCGCTTTTATATTCCCGATGTACTTAATCACGAGGCATAAAAAAGGTTGTAGTCGTTGTAGATCGTGCTGGAATTCAAAACTCCGTCGTGAGCGTCGTGAGGCGGCATTACACGGCATTATCTGCGGGGCATCGGCGCCATGTGCCACAAACCTCGGTCACGAGTGTACCACGGGCAATATCGCGAGACGCGACCGTAAATTGTGCCTCGCAGCTGGCCGGCCCGCGGCACTCACGACGCGACGCGGCCTATCAGCCCACCACTGAAACAACTTAGCGGAGAGCCTTTGATGTCCGAATAACAATGAAATTTTCTAGACATACGTTATTGATTTTACCTGATACATGAATTTTTCATATAAATTGACATACTGCATCCTCGACGCTTTTCCCGAAGTATAAGGAATTTGGGAAAATGTCTTGCCCCCTATGAAGAATCCATACTAAATCTTCCTCAGACGATTGCATGATAGAGTTCTTTTAGACTGTCAGTTCAACAAACTCTGCTTCTGTTAACTTATTCTTCCCACTGATATACTTCACGGATCCAACGATTTTCATTGCCCCATTTGCCCTTTCACCTTCACGACTTCAAATGTCAGCTCAAACTCGATCACCGACGATGTTTGACTTTTCGTTTCGACCGTAATAAGCAGTTAAGTACCTATAATAACGTACACGGTTAGGCGTGTAATCCATTGCAACTCCCCTTTATTTTCTCACTAAACGGTCCACCCTAACTTTAATACCCTCGGTTACAGCGATAGTCATGATTATTAATTTTTAGTTAGTAGATAAAAAATTCCACTTTCTCAGTCTTAACTTCGTTACAGCTGTCAATATCACTTGTCATCCAATTAACGGCCCGCATTCGAGCTTTCACAATCAATTTAAGAACCCCTAGTAAATAGCGATCGAAGCGATGATTAATGAGGCTTCCTGAGGATGTAGATAAACTCGTCATGCATTTATCAATCAGTAATGGTGGTAAGGAGGACAGAGCCCGCGGAGCTATCGGGCGGCCGCCCACGCGACGCGACACTAACGAGCCGCCAGGTGTCCGCGCCCACACTCGCCGCTCCTCTCGATATCTTTGTCTCCCCGTACCTCTGCTCTCGCATAAATCGCGCGTGAAAGTTTTACGAGCACCTTTACGCTTCTCCGAAGCAATAAACCGGCGGCGGTAGACAATGCAGCTCCACCGCAAAACGTCTCCGCGAGTCTGCACACGTGCAACGATTTCGCCGATCGCTCGGATTCCATCGACGGCGACGGATCGATCGAGGGCATTGTGCGGGTAACGGTCGCTCACAGCTGCGCGCGAGCACACGTGATAGCGCCGGTGGCGGATAGCTAAATAAATGCAACGTACCTATTCATTACCCGCCCGACAATGCTCGTCTCATAAAGGGATTTCACGTGTTCGCTCTCGCGAAGTCCCGATCCGTTCGGGACATATGTGCTCTCCCTTCGACACGTCCGTAAATAGGGTACGGCCACGTGCTGCCGCTCAGCTGTGCCGCGGATGTGCGCGGACGGGAAGCAGTAATCTAACACTCGCCGATACTCGGAACGATACCTCGCACTGGCTATCCTCGCTCATCATTGGCCGCGATGTCCGTTACGTCAATTGTTTTATCACCTCCAATCTATGTAACATGCTCCATAAAATTAGGGTAACAAAACAGCAGGCCCATTGTCAGGACTAATGAATTAAAAGTATTGAAACGGAGCGCATATGCGGTGACAGATGGCCGGACGCGGGCTGGATGCGCATGTGCCACCCGATATACTACTTGTCGCAATCACTAATAATTGTAATAAAACACGGAGGGGTCTATACAAATTAGTTGTAGTTCATGTTGCATTCCATTTGTCGATAAAAGAATGAGTATTAACGTTGTATTTTTGTTTGTTACAGACTCCAGAAAAGGATGACCAGCTGGACAGGCCGACGTCGTGTTAAGCGGTGACTAGTGTTAAGAGACAATTTAATTTATGGTAAATATCAAGATATACCTCGTGGTGCACGGCGAGCGTTGCGGAGACGAGGGCGGATCCCGCGGGTCCCCCGGGGCCCGAGAGGGGCTCCAGCGGCAGTTCCAGTGAAGATCATCTCTCGATGATATCCTAAGCACGATCTCGTTAAGATCAATATTGTACGTTAATTTAATTAATTTGTGGCATTACGCAGAAGACTCGAGCATTGCAATGCAAACCACCGGCGGTCGCGGTTTGTTGTTTTGTTGAAACATTTTTATGTAAAAAGCTTTACTAGTTGTTAGGCAGATTTACTTGAACGTGTTTGTAAATAATATTATGTTGGCGGTCGCGGATCATCCGCGGACCACGCACGACTACCAGTCCTGCCTTTCTCTTTTGTGTTGAATTCTTTAAATATCCTTATTTCTGTTTGATGTAATCCGCAGTCACCGAGGTGACTCTGTACTTATTACTTTCGCAAAATCAGACCTCTTATTCTTAGTTATTTAACGATGCTTCCATTTATATCAAAGAAGCGAATCAATTTAAAGTTGATTTGCCTATATTATTTTATTTTAAGTTAAACTTCATGAGTGTGATTTATGCATGGCGATTTTGTTGCTATTAGATTATGAGAATATTATTTTGTAAGTACTAAACGCAGATTTCTATCGGTTTATTAATTTATGAATTTGCGTCGAGTACAAACTAACTTGTAAATAGTGTATGTAAAAGTGAAAGATATATTAAAAAAAATTAGCGGCAAATTATTGATTTGAGACCCTTTATGATTTATATTGAGTATAAGGTGAAAATGCTTTAATTATCTTATATTATTCTTATTAATTATGGTGTATTATGATTTTAAATAGACTGTTATAGTTTTAGTTGATGGAAGTTGCTAGTGGTCAGATGGTCAGATTGATTGTTAATAGTCTAATTTTGAAGTATGTGGTGTGATCTCTGAGGCACGTATAGGGCGGCGCCGAGTCTGAATGGACCGTGGAAATAAAATAACAGATACATATCTTAAATGAGTATACATGCAAATCTTTTAAAGAAGTTATTTTATTTCCATAGTTTATGAGGATAGTAATTCGAAAAGCCAAAAATAAATAACACTGTTTAGGCAGCTAACTTCAATTCCAGGTCACAAAGTTTGTCATTTTATGTCTGTATTTCACAATTTTTACGTCCATATTTTTCTTTTGTCTAATTTACACGCACTGATTTTTGTATAAGTATTTCTAGCCCTGAATGGAACAATCAGAAATAAATATTATGAAATTACTACTGCATTTTCTTAACTCTACCATCGCCTTACGGAACTTTTGATTGAAATGCAAGCAGCTACCAATTCTCTATTCTCTGCTCATACAATAAACAATTCAGTTACACAAACTACATTACATCACAACATAAAGCTAAATTAATTCACAAAGATAACAATGACACAACATGATACGGTTGAGATGAAATACGATGAAATAATAACCTACATTTTAAATTTTCTTTATAGAATAGATTTACAAAAAGATATTTTGCATCTAATAATAATTACAATAATTTATTCAGAACTAGTAAGTCTAGTTTATAATGATGCTCTATCTACCTAACAAATGGTCACAGGTTCAAATCCTTGATTTTAAGAATGAAATGAAAGGAAAACGTTTGTTCTCAGATATCTAATTTCTAAAAAACTATTTTTGGAAAATCATAACTAGAAAAGATGCTGTAAGGGTCCGATTGTGAATCTATTTTACCAACAAAGAAGAGTTAGGTATAGAGTCAAAATTTATTAGGTAATAATTATAGGTATGTAGGTACCTATAGCATTGCAAACACGATACTGAAATGTACCTAATAAGTTATGAAATATTTCATAATTATTAAAATAATAATTAATTAACCAATTATTATTACATATTTAATTACAGCCTTCCAATATAATGAATACAATGCTGTACGTTTACTTGTTACCAAATATATAATTATTTAATGCTTAATTCAATTGATGTCGATAGTAGTTCTCAATTGAAGGTCGAGAATTCCGTCAGTATGTTGTGACTTTCAAGGTTACTACTTTTTGTGAGGTGAAACCAACCGGACTCTGGTAGCGTCTCGTGTGACCTTTGTATGATCATACGTTAAAATCTTCAAGTACCATAGTTCTTGCAATCGGCAACTTCATACTGAAATACAGGGAAGACGTTGAAAAACATATTCGAATAGATATGTATACTGTAGGTACTGTACGTAGAAAAAAACGGATGTTACACCTGAAATATACCTAGGCTTGATCCTAATCCGGGCATCAGACAGCTATGTTGTAATTCATAAGTTATTTTATAAGAAACGTAACACAAACATAACGAGAGATTTATGATACACATGGGAACTTGGAGCATGAAGAAATCAATTTTTTTTTTATATTTAGGGTCTCAATTGTTCCAAAATTTTTGGAACAAGGAACAAGGATTTTTTGAACAAAGAAGCAATTTTTTGGAAAATCAGAGGCCAACGGATGCGGAGATCAATCGATTGCATCATGGCCAATTATCGCAACTACAATATTTGATCAGCTGCGCGAGTACGACTACGAGAATCGTTAATAACACACAAAGGCCAACCTTATTGTTAAACAAATAAAGTCGAAAAATATTGTGAAGTATTTATCAATACAAAGCATTTTGTGTCTTACTGATCACAAGTCAAAGATGTATTTGGTTTAACAAAATGCTTGCAGTATTGAAAGAATGTGAGTAAACAACAAGTGAATGTCGTCAGTGTTTAATAAACACATTTGATTAACAAAATAAAAAAAATGTAATTTCAATTTTCGACCCTGCCAGGATTCGAACCTGGAATCTTCTGATCCGTAGTCAGACGCGTTATCCGTTGCGCCACAGGGCCAGTTGAGTGGTTGGCAAAATAGTTATATTTATTACATGGACAGTAATTGGCCTTGTCTACGAAAACTAAATAGATAGAACGTGCTACAAAACCGCGTTACGCGAATTTTTTGTGCAAATTCGGCGGCTTTTTTGTTTTAATCCCTAGATTGAATTTATAGCTTAAATAGAGTTCCTCTATTGGACGCTATCAATATTCTATCTACTCAGAATTTTCAACTCTAGTCTAACAACTTAAGAAAAGTAAGGAAAGATATTTTATTGAATATCAGGATCATTAAAAAATGAATAAACAAGATGTTTCGAGGCCGATACATACGTACATCATATAGGTTTCCATTTTAGAAATTTTCCGAAAAAACAAGTGAGCGCACTTGATCAGCCACTACTCCTTATTAAGACCTAATATCAACTGGGCTTACTAACTACAGTCCCTCCTTCAGTCCTATTCAAAGTTTGTCACAAGACCCTTCTTGACCCACGGGCGGCAGAGGACGTATGCAATATAAGCTCGTTTGCCATCAAATCATACTGTTTGAATTAGAATAAATTACTCTTATAGCTTGCCAGTGATAGCCTAGTGATTTAAACGTTGGTCTCTTGAACGCGAATCCTGCACGCATCTCTAATTTTCTAAAAAGTTATATCCGTATTACAAGGTAATTGTCACTTGCTTCGGAGAAGGGAAACATTTTGAGAAAATCTGCATAAGAGTTCTCCATAATGTTCACAAAGGTGTGTAAAGTCTACCAACCCGCACTTGGCCAGCCTAGTGGACTATGGCCTGTACTCTTCACATTGTGTGAGGAGACCCGAGCCGAGCAGTGGGACTATTATGACTTCTAATGATGATAATTTATTTTACGGAAGAATATAACCTGATACTACACTCAGGGTTGACTCCAGAGTAGGGAACTCCTCAACGATGAACAGACCAGTTACAAAATGTTATACAATACATAATTATATATGTGTGTGTGTGTGTGTGTGTGTTTGTAATGAATACAAAAAAAATGAGTTTCTATAGAGAGATGTTTGTGACTTTGTAAGTAACGTTAGTACACTCAGTATTAACTGGAGACGAAGGTCAGCGAAGGCACGCGGGCCGCGACACCGCGAACACCTGTGTAATCGCGTTACCTGTTATCACGGTGCGATAACACCGGTAACGAACCCGGTACAGATCGCGTGCGAGTTGATTGCAGTCGGGGCCTGAGGTAAAGGGGGGAGCATAAATAATTTTGAGCTTTAATAACACTATATTAAA
>DWKA01002296.1:0-10867 GCA_018249155.1 Panoquina ocola ocola
CTTAATTAATAATTACATCATTTAGATATGTTTTTACATTAAGTTTGGCAGTAGATATACATACATATTATGTAAGCATTTGATTCAAAATGTATTTCAAAATGAAACTGTTATATAACTGGTTTAACTTTAAAATATTACACTAAAAATTATACAAACATTAGGCACTTCAGTAATGAGCGAATTATGAGACTTATTGAATTTACGTATCTTGGTAATCTGTGGTAGGTACTTTTAAAGTAGGTTTGTTACTAAGTTTAGAATGGTTAGTACCATTATTTTGTATTGAGTGATTTTTAATATTGAGCGCATTTTCAGCATAATAAAACCATGTACCTACTAAAAAACTGCACAATCAACGCATTGCTGACTTTAATCATTCCTAAAAAATTGCGCAATTAACGCAGTACATATTGCCCAAATATTTATATATAATAATAATTGAAAATCCCGTCAGAAGTGCTCCCATTTAAGAATATTGGAGGTCTGAGATTTAGTAAAGACAAAGCTTATATAGAGATAAAGTATATATGTATACTATGTATATATAGCAAAATTATTTACATACATAATTTACGAGGATAAAACATTATTTTTTATAGTGTGGTAGGTACTGTGTTTGTTGTGGCGTGAAGTTACTATTTGACACATTGAATTTTACTGTAGAGCGGGTCCCTAGATCTAAATACCAAATGCATCTCTAATAATGCGTGTAGTGCAGCACAGATCATGCAGTTGACGCATCACAGATCGCTGTAATGCATTCGGACGTTGTTGCAAACATATTCATGTTCCGCACACGGCAGTACAGCGATGTGCAACAATGTTCCACATCGACACAAAATTTCCCGTAATTAACAATTACGTTATTTTAATAATCGCCAGACAATACTTAGGTAAACGCGCAATCTGCGATTTTGCCACGATACCAATTACCTAGAAAACGCATGTAATTAAGCGAACATTTTATATGCAGCTATTACATAGTATCGTTAAATACACGACTTAAAACTATGCATGTATAATTTAAATTTTAATATTTATTGGCCTTTGTGTAAGATGCTTTGTTTTTGTATGCCACTTCGACAGCAGTAATTTATCATTTTTTCCAACGTAGGTAGACTAATGAGATTATTGGCAGTAACTAAAAAAAACTACATGGTCGTTACAAACATTAATTTATAATACATAGCTTAAATGATCGTTACGACAAACCAAAATGACAATTTGGTAAAAAAATAATAAATAAGTTGGTAGTCTAGTCTAGTTCATTTAATAAAGTCTTATTTCAATGTAATGCAATCGTATTAAATACTAACTGTAATTTTTTCTTATCTTTTTTGCATCCCAGTATTTTGAAAATACCTATTAAGTATCTACTTACTTAAAGTTAAATTGTATCGGAAAGTAAGTCGGATAACCGTGAAGCGAAACAGATTCGCAATATTTGGAATGTCGCTGTGTAATCGGATGAAAAATTATACATTTTCCGATATTTTCTAGTATCCGCTCAAGTGGACTTGGAGTTGTTACACGGCCTCTTCACTCGGTTTTATGTGGACATCTTTTATTCGTCCGTATGAATACTTAAATCACATATGAAACTCCATGTAACACCTTAACATTAATAAATCAATAAATACGTATTAATGGTTCTAATGTTTTGGTTTTAATACAATAGCAGCTCGGTGAAAACTGAGTGGAACTTATGGAGAAATCTCGACATAGATGCGGAAGCATAACCGAAGCCTCTCCAAATATGGTAGAGTAATTGCCTAATTCGTGTAAGTACCTAACAGAGACTATTAAGCCGACCAAAGACCTTAGATATAACGAATGATGTAACTTTAACATTATCGGACACCCATCTAACTAAAAAACCTCGGGTCATTTTTTACGATTGTCACACGCCTTGCAACTTCATTTAGTTTCTTTTATTTCGATCAGTAAATTGTGTTTTCATGTCTTCGCATTAAAATTGCCCTTTACATTCTAGCTCTCGGGCTACAATAAGAATGTAATAATAATGCCGTGTTCAGACGTAACTCAACCACACCGCATCACAACGATGACTGCGTGGGCAGTCATTTGTGTGAATATGCATAGTTTCATTCACACGGATCACATTTTGCAGTTCGCGCCACCGTGAGGACTATAGTAGATAGGTATAATAAAATTATATATGAGCATTGAGCATAGCTTATATTTTGTTTTATTAACCATCATTGTTTCCATACTTTATGAATTATAACAAAATTATTTCAATAGTGTAAGCTTCATAATGTTGTTATATTACATCAAAGTTTCTTTAAATGTAAGTTAAAGTTATTCATCCCTAGTTAGATCTAAATACAAAAAGCTAAAGGTTGGTAAGAGACCAAAACAAATTTATTATAACGTTGGACTTTTTTCTCTGGGCCCATTCAATTATCGAGCCACTGGCGTGACAGTTTTAACATTAGTGTAACCAAACAAACTGTAAGTAATCCTCTTTAGGAAAAAATAAATCCCAAAAGTCTTAAGACGAATTTTTATATTTTAAATCGAACCCAATTTCACAGCTCACATCGCCTGTCAAAAGCGACACAAAGCCGCGAACAGGAACGGAATTATGTGAATTCGGACTGGCCCTATTTATATCATTGATAATCTATTTATTGTCACAATAAAAACTTTTGATTTTATCAACTAAGCGCGATGAAAGAATTGTCACCTTCCTCCTGTTCTTATCGCGATGCCAAAAGTCACGGAGGAAAATGTTTAAGTGAGAATTTGAACTTTATGGAATTTAATTTACGGTTGATAACGGCATGGAGACGTATTACAAGTGAAGTATGCTAAGCAGCTTAGTGAAACGATGGTGCGCGGTTGAGGTTTGGTTTGACGTTTCGTGTAACGATCCAGCGATTTCGTTCTTTCGTTGCTCGGGTGGCAAAGGTACAGACGGTTTCGTAAATGCTAAATAAAAATCTTCTCATTCTTCAGTAATCATTATAAAATTATCGGAAGGTATATTGTGAACTAAATTAAAGCAGAGAATCAACTGATGAGAATATTTCGTAAAATGATAATTTCAATTAAATACATCGAAATTACAAAATCTAAATTTGAATACATTTTTTTTTTACCGCCCGAGTGCGCCTTCTTTTCGATGACAGCGTGTCTTTTGCCTTCTAATAAAATTATCACTCATTCACACTGTGAGAGTGATCTCATTGTACCATAATTTATTTTCTTGCTTTAAATTTACAGTTATTTACACTTACGTTATAATCATTTGTACTTTTTTGAGTGAATTAATGAGTAATGTTTTATTACTTTAATTTACAATAACAGGCTTACCTCTGTACATTAATAGCTTTGTTAAATTGTCAGCCAGATTTGTATGTGTAATAATTCCCTCAATTATTATATTTTTCACATTCTCGGTGAGTGGGTTTTTCAAATTACAATGCCAGAAGGCTCGTATTTACAGTTGCATGTAGACGTTTAATTGCCGCTAGCGGATGTTGAAAACGGTAATTGAGAGGTAAACTCGCAAGATAACGCATATAGTCAGGAGATAATAACTAAAGTGCGTATTTAACTGTGTGTACAACTTTACTATTATACCGCATTAATTCTATAAATCGCTATGAATGTGATCGCGAGTGTACTTGAGAACATGTCGCCATCAACGTTCAACTATTCGGTGAGCCATTTAAAATTTGAAAAGTGAACTTAGCTTGACGTTTGACAAAAAGCTGATTATGACGTCAGTTTTTCTGTTCCCTCTTGTACGCTGAGAGTCCTTTCATCCAGGATTAATTTGGTCCGTTTTATAAGGGTTTACTTATCTCGAGGCGGAGTGTTACGAACGGGTTGTATTTATCGCACCCATTATACGTTTTATTATTTAATTTATTTAACGCTCGGGTTTATCGGCTTGTCTATTAAATTGTCGACGGGATAATGCGATCGAAACTCAAACATTCAATCTGAGCTATCCTAAATTGTTAATTTATATCTCCTCACGTCGATAGTATTTTATACGACTGTTATACAAGAATGGTTTAATGGATTTGCTTAGTAACTTATTATACCTCTACTAATTTCGGTCAATAACGATGAAAGTGGTGAAAAAAAAAACTTTTCTTTATATTGTGTAATGCTATATCACTATTGAGTTAAGTAACAGTCTTTGGCGCCCCGTATTAAGATGGATGAATAGATTGATTAGATAAGTACATAGATAGATTGGTTACATGGTCACGCGTCATGTAAAGTGACAATTATAAAGGTTTTTAAAATATGTTTTATCTTGTAAATATAATTATATTGAAAATAAATACAGGTAAAAAGTAATTAAATTAAAACTGTACATTGGTAGAGCTACTCTACTGTAGACCTAATATTACTAGTAGACCAGGTATATTTTTATCACTTTTACCATTTGCATTATTCCTAATTAGATTGTATAAAGTTATCTACACATTTTTTAAATTCGAGTTATGGCTGAGTAGTAATATAAAATTGTTTATTAGTTTTATAACTTAAAAATCTAAATCGAAAAAAAAACAGATGTTGAACTTAAAACTATAAACTTAAAACTTTTTTAACATCTTATCCTAAACCCAGCTCAGTCAACCAAGGTAATGTATACGAGACGTTACAACAAATTTTGTTCTTTAAGAAATTAACTTAATGAGCAGTTTTAATTACTTGGCTAGTAACAGATTACATGCGGGTAACTTCTAATTAATAAATTTTAAT
The DNA here is from genome assembly GCA_018249155.1 of Panoquina ocola ocola. Classification (NCBI taxonomy): domain Eukaryota; kingdom Metazoa; phylum Arthropoda; class Insecta; order Lepidoptera; family Hesperiidae; genus Panoquina; species Panoquina ocola. The sequence goes on from DWKA01002296.1 coordinate 4,753, forward strand.
CGCTAGGCATTATTAATAATTATGCAACGATTGTAGATAGTAAATTATCTATTCACGCCGTTCGCGTTGGTGCGCATTCATTTTTTAGGCACAACAAACTTGTTATGTCAAGAGTCAAGACACGCGGACAAATTTTAATATGGATGTATTCCTGCGTGGGTATCTTTGTCTTTCATAAATTAAAACCAATATCATAATACTTTGTATCGCTATAAAAGTTTATAAGTTACAAATTGTTCATATAAATTTAAAGCCAATTGATTGAGGTTTAAAAAAACCTATATTAGAATCTGTCGTTCTATTTTCGAAACGAAATCTTGATATTACCTGGGATATACCGTTTTTGAAAGTCTAGTTACATACCTATATATTAATTAACTATAAGAAAGTGACTGTCGTTAGTTTTTGACAATATCGTTGCTATTAAGCATAGCATAGCAAGCTTGTCTATGTAAATTAGGAGCACGGTAAATTAGAATCTAATTATAATAATTAACATTTGATTTAAGCTCAATTAACATTCAATACATACATTACATCTATATACATACCTACCGCCATCGCAGTAACGACCCAATTATAGATATTATTTATTAATTATCAACATGTAGAGTTAAAAAATGGTCTAGGCATCAATTACCATGTAAAAATGTTGCTTTCTGTGAAATAAATACCTACCTATGTATTATTTACTCGTATCTACTACCATAATTTCCATATTTATAATAATAAGTAAAAAAATAAAATAAAAAACTATTTTTATTACGCTGACGCACTATAGTCCCGTACTAGAATTCCCTGGCATAGACAACACAAGTAAGACAACACAGACATCCACGACCCCTGAGAAACATTCATCTGTCACATAATCTGTCCCGGCCGGAAATCAAACCTGTGATCCTTTGCTTCGAAGACAGATTCGCTATCGCGTAGGCTACGGTGCCACTATACACTATACCCGCTTCATTTTACTTTAGAAAGCAGAACACGAAAATCATCTTATGCATTCATCTAAATGTTTTCTTATCATATGAACAAAGAAAAGAAATTTAATAAAATAAGTACAAATAAGTAAGTAATAAGTATACTTAGGTGACGATATAATTTTATTACTTACTTAGGTACTATTTGTAAGTCAAAACTTGGATAGGTACAGTTTAACCTGCTGATAAGAGAGATGTATTCTTAGGTGACGCAATCATCCAGTAACTTTTAATATTTTTGTAAAGAAATCACTTGTGTAGATGCCTGCATAGCTAACCGATCCGCGTTTGTTCATGAGACATATTTGAGAAATATTTTTATTAAGGCTATTAATTAGATCTACATACCTACATATTATATTCCCACATATGTATATTAGGATATCGTTTAGTATTTGTATTATTTTTTATTTAAATTTTTTTGAAAGTAAGTTAATTAAGGAGTAGGTAAATATTATTATCCTGAAAATATTTTAAACAAGTTTCTATAATTGCACTGTTGATCTATTAAAAATATATTTATTAATAGCCTTATTTAAAACCATCTATATATTTTAGGTACATCAGCATTTAACCCTTATTTAGTTCACAACCCTTCCGATGTTACAATGCTTTGAATCCGGATTAGCGAAATTTTAAATTAAACATTCGATTTTCATCGGCTTATGATAGTATTATACTGCTTTTAAAAACAGTAACCCCTATCAAAAGAGTTGGTATATAGTATAAAGTAGGTATATATCATTTTTAACCTTTCGCAGTATTTGGCTATCATTTAAGAAATTTAAATGGCTGTTATTCTTTATTAGTAAAAAAGATTAATTAATTAAAGCTAGCACACCGATCCACAAGCTGTAAATGCGCGGCCTCACGGATAGTAAAGTAATAAAAAACAAAACACTGTTTGCGGATAACATACCTGTCACACTAATGTGTGCCCCAATCGGGAAATAACCCGCGACCCTTCACCAGGACCGGGATAGAGTCGTAGTTTTTTAGGTCGACAAACAACCAGACTTCGACTAATGGTAATTAGTCGCCGTCGCGGTCCCTCACGGACATCGGTAACAAACATTGATCCGTTGAAGCCAAAAAGGACAAACAAACACGTTAATTTTAATAGTATCGATACCGATACTGTAACCAAAACATAAAAAACAAGTCACGATCAATTTTATACGTCGCTGTATATCAATCAAAAAGCTCACAATTAGCACCGTTCTGAATTATTAGCGTTAAAATATATAAATTACATAAATGTTAAAGCTGTTCATATTAATCAAAACGGATAGCTGTCGTTAGTTTATAGTTACATAAATTGAATGTTTTCCAACATCCGTCATACGGAATTTGTTACACTCGGTCAAATTGGAAGCGGATCGTTGAGCGCTGCGACAAAAGCTTTATTCAGGATCAAATTGCATCCTCGCCTCACCGCCGCACCTGGCCGCCTGACCTTCGCAAGGTTAACTAAATTATACTTTCGGACATTTGTATCGATAACGAAATCGACTGTATTCATAAAAATTGCTTCAACATCGACACTAATAGTTTTTATTATTAAAGTGTTTTAGAGTATGCACATTATCTAAAAAACTTGCAACTGAGTGGGATTTTTAATTGGTTATGAATCTCGGAACCTATGTAGGATTGTAGGTAAATATAATAATTTGTGTGGATAAAAGTAATGTTTATCGTTAAATTCAAATTGGTGTTCGTAAAAGTCCTAAATAAAGTATAAAAGCACATTAGATATGGGATATTCCATTTTTCAAATCGGTTGATAAAGCCCAAATTCTTGAGATTTCCTTCAAACAGCGCGGCAGGTGTATATATTTGAGAGATTTTATAAGCACTTTTAGTTAGATTAGATTATAAATTACAGTGTTAAACTTAATTTTATTATAATGAATTAGTGAAGTGTTAATCATTGATTCAATTTTTTTCTTTTCAAAAAAAGAATTTGCTAAAATCCCGAAGTTATATACCTTTTATTAAAATATATCTTTTCAACAGCAAGAGCTTCATTTCTAAATATTATTTACAACAATGATCATTATAATAGGCGTTTCTGAGTACACTTGCGATGGCACCGACTCGCGTGTCTGTTCATTACCGCAATTCCCAGTATTGTGAGACCAACACCGTAAATTGTCAGACTTTGATATATTTTTATGAAGATTATCACTTGTTTCTGATAAAGTACTAGGTGTAACGCAAGTTCAGTAACAATGCACTATAAAACATAATGAGTGACATCTTAATATTATTTTAACACAAGTGAAAAATTAAAAAAAAGAGTCTCTTTGCCGTGTTCTGCCAAGCGAGACAGAACGATGTGAGAGTGAAAGGAACGATACATTTTAATACAATAATAATTTTATTTATCTGAGTATTAACTGAAAGAAGCTTGTTTATTCATAACCACTGATTGGGTAGTAGCTCGGTAACTTCGACCCTAAATGCCTATAAGTTTCCAAACAAATTAAATCTATTAGGACACAATTATATTTTGATACTACCTAGGTATACTACTCAGTTACATATTTATATTTATATATATTATTTGGCGTATGTTGATACATTATTAAATGCTGTTATTACTAAAATGTGAAAATGAAATGTGTTAAAAAAGCTGTGAACATGGGTTTTATGTTTTTGAGCTTAATAATTGAGGAGCGCGCCGACGTTGAAGTCTTTTCTTAGAAGTGCCAGTTTTGAATACACTGTTGTTCAAATTTACTTGATTTTTGTCTTTATGTGTAACTAGTAACTTAAATTACTCAACCAGTAACTTTGTAACAAGAAATATAATCCTTACGTTCACATGTAACCACACCGGAAGCAAGTCGGTTTTATCTGGCTGCGTATACCTACTTACTTACATTTTTCACACTCGATAGAACTTCCTTAGAAATCAATCTCTGTATTGCTATGAAAACTGATTATAATAATTTGAAAATTTGTGAAGTAATTTTTAGGATTCAACCAGGACAGTTAGTTATACCTAATGATACCTACATGGTAGAGCTTCCTGCTTGCTCTACAGTCGAAATTGGAGTGTAATTCGAATTTTACACAGTCATTTTTTCATGTATAGGTACTTTTCATTAAATTTTGACAGGTTGACCTACCTTACTGAATAGGTGTGTTGTTATTAACACACGTACAGTTTACAATTTGCTTTGCAGATTACATGCTGAACAAATTATTATGTAGGTAATATATTTATGCTCAAATTGTTTGAGTTTTAAACAGATACGAAAACATCTTTACAAATTTAAGTAACAGCAGTAGAACAGGTGGCAATAATTGAACAGTTAATGTATCTCTACAATCTCTCCTGATGGTAAGAGGCTTTGAAGCTGAAGTTGGTGAACGCACTAAGTTTTACTTTGTCGGTAACAGCCTGTTGACACTTTTCACGTGTCAAACGTGCATCGGCGGTTTACTTAGCATCTTTTAAGCTCTATAACAAGCGACATGGAGCTGTATAATAACTGACCTGGAGAATCGGTGGCGGACCTGTCGGAGTCGGAGTCCCGGTGCGCGCTGAGGTCCCGCGGCGCTGCGTCGAGGATGTCCGTGATCATGAACCTGGTGCGCGGCGCGCGCGCGTCGCGCTCGTCGCGCTGCACGGTCATCGCCACGGCGCCGCCGGCGGAGCCGCCGCCCGCGCCCGCTCCTACCGCATCCAGCGCCACCGCCCGCGCCCGCCCCCTCGCTCGCCCCCAGCGCTGCCGACACCACCCGACACCGCCCGTCACCGCACCCGGCACATCACACCACGACAATCCTTGACCTCCCGACGCCTCACTTCAATAATTGCGCACCGAATACTGACTCTTCACGTCGCGCATCTCCAACCAACCCTTCCGATCTTGAGTCCGCCCGCGTAAACTGAACTTGAACGTCTCGACGATTTCACAGAGTTTTAAAATCGGAGAAAAAATTGCACTCGATTGAATGAACGACTGCGAGAGAGTTCGCGCACTTTGAACCGGTCGGAGTTCGAGAGGACGAAGTTGGGAAGTTCCGATCGGATGTATCGTATGTTGCCGGCGGGCGATGGTCGGTGCGCACCGTGCGCGCGGTGCGAGGTGTCGGAGGCGACTGAGCGCGGCGCGGCGCGGCGGCGGGAGGCGGCGCCGGCCAATGGGCGCGGGGGCGCGGCCGCGGGGCGTGCCGCTGCCATGTTGCCGCGGGGCCGCGCTAATGCTCTTTTTGCCGACTCGCCGCCGGGAGAAAGCTCCGCGCGGATTTAAGCTTTTATACGTGGATAAAACGCTTTTATAGGAAAATAAAGCGTTTTCGCAGCGGGATATCGCGCTTTACGACGGCGTTTTACTGAAAATTGACGACACTATACACTCGTAATTGCTTCGCGTTGGCCAAATTGAGGCTAGCGTGTCGCAAATGTAAAATAATTTTAAGTTTTAAACACAAGTAGTACTCGTGTATATAGACAGCACTTATGACTTTAAAAGCTCTACATGCAGTAGTTTAACGTAATAACATTAAAATTTATGTATTCGAGCGTAACTCGCCCGAGGCAGACGTTTTTCACGAAAACTACGCAACATGGTAATTTTAAATTTGGCACGAAGTTTGGCTGCTACATATTTTACCAGACATTATTGGGTAGGTATACCTATAACTTCTTGATTGATTGCAAAAATACCTATTTCGCTCCAAAATTTTAATAATAGGCTATACCTACCTGATTTTAGTTTGGAAATTCTTCAGTAGGTACCCTTACATACCTACCTTCTCATATTTTTGTAGATAAATAAAAAAGGGATAGATTAATATGCTTTTACTTCAATAGGTATGAGATGTTGCCCGTAGGTTGCCCTACCTAATAAGTAGGTATACCTACCTAGGTAGGTACCTAATGTAGGTTGGTCCTGTATCAAAGTAGATAAATTTTAATAAAAGAAAAATTAAGCTACTTGACTCTTTTAACCAGGCTCAGTTTTATTTCTCCACTAGCTGCCTGCAGAAAAATATAGAATGTACATACATACTTACAACCCCTATTTAACCCCCTTAGGCTTTGAATATCATAAAATCCCGTCTTGGTGAGCATTTACGTCCCTAAAAGAACCTGCATGCAAAATTTGAAACTCCTA
>DWKA01002297.1:0-10867 GCA_018249155.1 Panoquina ocola ocola
ATGACGTTATTTTTTATTAATTTATAGTAACATTGTTGTTATTCTGCAATAATTTGGCTGATTCTTAAGCGTACCACATCAGGGGTCAATAGATTAAAAATATAGGCCAAGTGCGCAGTTGAACCACACGCAATGTACTGTTTATTGAGTTGTTGTAAATTATCCGACGAGGATTTGAAATACTTTGTAGTAACAAGTATATTTACTTATATAAGCTTATTTCCCTGTCACCGTGATACCTACCTACTTACGTGTAGATTCCTCAAATTTGGCAGTAAAAGCTTTGTTAAAATCACCGGAACTGTTTTGGACATTAATTTATTTGACAAATTAAAATACACGTACATAACCGTATGTACATATTAATTAGTAGTTGCATGATAATAATTGTATGCACAATTTAATTGGGATAAGTACATCATATCTATAATGATGACTAAATAGTAGTGTTTGCAAACTACAAAGTGTTATATAACCGTTCTCAATCATATAGAGTAGATGATTATGGTCCTATTTACGCGTCCTTAATTATATCTGATTTGACAGGTACTGAAGTGGGTTTGTTGGTACTCAGTTTGTCTGTTCGCACGTAGTTATGAGTGTGACAAATTTTTCACAACGACGTTGGCAGGGTTCAATTTGTATGAATATATGCATTTTACCATGCGGTAGGTATATTAACAGGTGTAAAATTTTTAAGTTATATTGTTACGACATCGCTGCGATAATCACCAGTATGTATGATGTTACAATAACAAGGCAACGACAACCAAGCGAAAACATTGGAGCTAGAGATAGAGTCGCTAGAGCGAACGACTCTATCTTTGTCACTTCGTGATTTTATGGTAGAGACAATTAATATAACGTCCCAGTGTAGTCGCCCTTGTGTCGTAGATGGGCACGAAATTTTTGTACGTGTAGGTAATTATTATCTCAAAGGACAGTACAATAATTTTAATATGTTTGTTATTTAATTTAAACATTCGTTCATACCGTATTATTTCTTTCTTAGTAGTTCTTAATAAACTATTTGAACTATGCTATGCACATAATTATCGGAACACACAAAGCTTGTTACATTTTGTAGGTGAGAGATATTTAATGTACACGTAGCCGGCGGCTTAGCGCTTAATCTAAGAGCAAATCTTCTGATATCTCAGTGAATTGGTTCATAATGTTATCAGATACCACAAATATTAGCACTGTTCTTGTTAGTAGCTCCTACATCGACCTTGCCATCTCACGGGTCCATATATTAGCCAGAAATAACGCCATATTGCAAACATCCACGTAGATATTGTTATTGAAAAGAGGGCTTAGAACGTAAATGCTATAATAACAAAGAAAATCACGTGCTCGTTTCAGTAACTTCCTATTTAGTCAATACATTGTTCATTTCACAGACACGCTTACCTATATGCGTATTTTATGCTTCAATTGTAATAACAGATTGCAGTAATGTGGCAATAATCATAATGATTGTTTTCGACTCGGCGGCATCGGCGTGCGATCCTATATTAATTCAACATTGCAATATAAGCATTCATTGAGTAGGCACATAAAAATCAGTATTTAGATAAATTGCTTTTGAACTACTTACCCTACATCTTTAGAATTCTGTAAGAAGGTGAATTTGTTTCATGAATAATATGTAGGTACCCACACTCAAGTATTGACAAAATAAGAACGTGATTGTTTGTTTGATTTTAATAAGAATTAAAATTGTATAACATTTCATTGACCTTCAATGAAGTCCTATATTAGTATTTTACTTTACAGCATTGCACTTGATTGCCCGAGTCTCGAAAAAGGAGACAGTTACACTCAGTCTGAATTCCTGTCACGGCTCGCCAACGAATGCCGGTACGACCGCTTGCTGCTCCCCACGTACCAGACCGGAGACGTGGTCTATGTACACGCCAGCGCCTATGTATACTTCATCCAACCGGCTGAAGCACATGATCTGGTAAATCTTATAATACCTATTGTTATAAATATAACTTTGTATTTTAAACCTGTATAAAGTTAGAGAACCCATGAACTCTATATTTCTTAACAAAAACATTCACTGTCATGAAGATGTTGTATCGATGTTTTATATTTTTTCAGAATTTTAAACTACACTTCCTTTTACAACTTCGATGGACGGATCCAAGGCTTGCGTATACTTTATATTCACCAGAACGTACTAAAATAATTGGTGAGAGTGATTTGCGACAGCGAATATGGGTGCCGCATTTGTACATGTCCAACGAACAGTCTTCCAGCTTGATGGGTACCGACAGCAAAGATGTCCTGATATCAATAGCTCCTGATGGTGAAGTACTATTCAGCCGAAGAATGCAAGCCGTACTCTATTGCTGGATGAACCTCCAAAAATTCCCATTTGACGATCAAACATGTTCCATGAATCTAGAAAGTTGTAAGTTCTGCAAAAACATTATACTCCAAAGTTATTGTAATTAATTGATCATAAGCTTTTAGGATTATATTGAATAAATATATTTAAGCTAGGTACTTGTAATCCTTCATAACTGAAGGCCCTTGGAGCTTACCACGCGCTGCATTAGTTATAATTTTGTGGAGAAAGAGAATTATAAAAAATATTATATTCTATCCTGATCAACAATCTTGAAAATGACCTGAATTTGATAGCCTACCACCAAACGATGGGCAGCGCCCGAAATTTTTAATACGATTAACTCTATTGTAACGTAACATAATATTTAATTATTTAAGAATGATTATGAATTCAGTTTTGATTTACTCTACCAAAATTTTCAGGGAAATACAACGCATCGATTCTACGTCTTATGTGGGAAAGAGATAATCCGGTACGGTTATCTTCTGAGCTGCATTTAACTGAATATTCTCTCATCGACTACTGGACTAATGAGTCAGTTGTGCGCGGTGACATTGTCAATATGCGCGTTGGAGGAGGTAGATGTAATGTCGATTTGTGTTTGTGCCGTCTTGTGAGGTAATACGAATGTCACAGATATTTAACTGGTCCTCGTATATTGTTTCAGCTGGAAACTACAGTGCCTTAAAGTTTACGTTTAAATTAGGACGGGAGGTTGGTTACTACCTGATGGATTATTTCATACCCTCCATGATGATAGTTGCAACATCGTGGGTAACGTTCTGGTTACAAGCGGATGCTTCGGCACCTAGAATAACATTAGGTAATCTTTACAAATAAAAATACATATTATTATTATCCTGATCGACTTCTCCATTATCGTAAAGTCTAGTGTCATCAATACTGAAGCTAAAAATGCAATTTAGACACTGGATTTCTTTTATGACGTAGAAAGCCACTAGGAGCGTTATTTTTATAATTTAAAACAAAAGTGGTTAATAAATCATCAGATAAAGTCTGTTTGAAAACCCTTAAATTTAGAAAAACTCCGTAAAATATGGCTGGCTTTATCTAGGCTTGTATTTTATAAATCATAACATTAGTACCAATATAATAATTATAATAAAAGTACTAAGATAAGGTTATTTCATGTTATCTGTTTATTTTATTCCAGGAACAAGTACTATGTTATCATTTATTACGCTGGCCTCCTCGCAAGCTAAGACTCTACCGAAAGTATCGTATATAAAAGCGAGTGAGATATGGTTCCTGGGTTGCACTGGCTTTATCTTTTCAGCTTTGGTAGAATTTGCATTTGTCAACACGATCTGGCGCAGAAAGTAAGTGTTCTGTCCTCATGTTTTTGTAGGTACTTGGTCATATAGAACTTTTTATTGGACATGGAAAATATTGGAAAAATATATTTTTTCCAACCTTTGAAATGTACTATAATCTTAACTTACTCCAACTTGAAGCCACTAACTAACCTACTAAGCCACAACGGCTACATTTAGTTGCGAGCAACACCGTAGTTACGACTACTTCTTACCATTAGTCACATTATCCACACGTGACGGTAGCAATATAGTATGGCAGTTAATCACGCCACCGATTTGGGCGTCACTGCACGTGGCTGTGACGTGGCTGTATCGCGACAATAGCGATCCTATCATATCTAGAATCTGCACTATACAGATATATATGACGCATATACTCATGGGCAAGTAACTTGGAAAGACGTAGAAAGAGACATTAGATTCGCAGAAGTCGTTTTGCTCTGCTTTTTGTTCTGCGCATTAAACTATCTCATTCAGATTCTTGCAAAGTATATTGCCCATGACTGTACCAAACACGCTGTGACAAAGGGCAGCGGGTCAATTACGAACTCTTAATTCCAGCCAGCCAATTCACGGCCATGCAAATCAGCCAACCGGCGGTCAGATGACATCCACATGCGACCGCTGGATGGCCGATTTGCATGGCCGTGAATTAGCTGGCTGGAATTAAGAGTTTGTAATAGACCCGCTGTTCTCATGACAAGCGCTTAACGCGCGTTTTGTTAACGCTTGTCGTAGCGCTGTGTAACCGCGGTTGGCGATAATTTGTATTCTTAATTTACATATAATAAGATTTTTTTTCTATTCTGTTATTTTTTTATTCAAAGCTATACATACGGTAACGCAATTAAACTTTTTAACTTTCAGGAAAGTTGTAAACTTGAAAAAGGTCAACAGCAAATACATCCTTAAGAGTACGCTTACACCGCGACTGGCCCGCAAAGAACTTCAGAAAGAACTGCAGAACTCGTCACCACAGCTTACTAAGTCGCGGTCCTGCTCGTCATTAAACCAAGAAACTAGTTCTGACCCTGCCGGGCCCGGATACAATAATTATCTCACTGTACATGTAAGTCAAAATAACTAAACTATCCTAATATAATGCAAGCATGCATTCATTCTTACCGCCCTCCCAAAAGTCAATATGCCCTCCCAAATATGTAGCAATTTCGGAAATAGTCATCAAATGGAATCATTGCTTTTGCCAACCACTTGTCAAAAACACTTTATGATGACGTCACTAACATCCATAAACGACTCTTAAAGTACCATAAATACCTGGATGACCATAATAATAATAAGTTCCTTTTGCGTCAGAACTACTTTTTAATATAAATACTTAACATAAAAAATATTTTCCAGAGCTTCCCATCAGCGTTGAATTTGCCGACGATCACGACGCAGAGCTACGACGAGCTGATCTCTGGCGGTCGGCAAGCGGCCAGCGAGGGCTCGGACGAGCCGCCAAAACACCACACCTGGACCACAATGACCCCACAGGAAATCGCCACGTGGATCGACAAGCGCTCCCGAGTTCTCTTCCCACTACTCTTCCTCTTCTTCAACATTATCTATTGGACTTTTGTCTATTGCCTGTAGACTATAAAGTTGCAGTGCAATTCGCTCGATGTACGGTATAGGAAAACATTCTGTGAATGTTGATCCGTCAGCACTGATTTCCAATGCATTCTAGGGGAGTTGCATTTTTATTTATGAACCGTATCTACGCGTAGTCTTTAGACTCGTTATTTAAACAATATAATATTAACACGACGGCTTTACGCCGCGTTTGTATTTCGGTATGTGTGAATAGTAATTAGTGTATGGGTGTGAATATGTCTAGTGTCTCAAAATAGTAGGTACTTACGTTATTTTAGGTACATTTATTGCTGTAATGTAGTTTAAATTATTTAATTATGTGCCTATTAGATAAATACGATGTAAATTATTGTATCGAGTATTTACATACTTTGGTTTATACAAGAATACTTATTTATAAGAATTTTCAGCATTTGTGATGTTTACCGTGATACGCTAATTAGATATGGTACTTAGTATACAAAATGTTAGTCACGTTATGTACATAATGTAAGGAATAAGTAATTATCCTAATTAATATTAAATGTTTTTATCCAATTAGAAAAAGTTTTTTCTATTTACTATTTTTATCACATCATGTCCCATGGTTTGGGTGTAGGGTACCTATAGTATTTCATTCGTGCTTTAAATAAAAATAACTAAAATCACTTCAAAAATATAATAGCAAGCTTACGTGTATTGTGATGGTGTATGTACATAATTATTACATGTAGGTCGACGCTCGACAGTCAATAAATTATCCCAAATTTTATTATTCCATCGTTCTGTTGGTTCGTTTACAAAAAATATTAGGTATTGATCTAAGTATTAATCTATTTGTACAGACAATACATAATTATATAAGAAGCAACATAAAATGTTATAAGAAAAAATCGTGCAGGGCACTACTTATAAATCGTTTATTGTAATGTTTTTTTTAAGTTTAAATGGTTTGAATCTCTTATTTGTGGCGGAAAAGAGTTCAAAAATGTGACCGCGGGAACTGAGAAGGTATGGGAATAACAACTATGGATTTATGCGAGGGGAAATTGAGGAGAGAGGTACGATACTAGACTCTAGTGGATAGGAGAAGGAGAATCAATTGCAAAGGAACATAGGAAATAAATCATGTATATGTAAGATTTTGAAGAGCACAATATACCTGCATGTGTTCCTGCGCAGTCGGATAAGGATTATTTAACTTATATTATTATGATGATAAGTCATATCTGACTCACCAGTGAAACATAAAAAGAATGGGAGACAATAGATACGCCGCCTTCTAACACACCATTTTTTAAAATCTTTCTTGAGCATTGTTACAACAGTGAAACAAATTGCATTCTAGCACGTTTCGCTAACTAGCACGCTCTTTAGCCAGACTTCGCGAATACAAAGTGTGTGGTGCTCTGTACGGCCCAAGATACATATAAAACCTACATACTTAGATATCTATGTTTAGGTATGTCATCAATAAGTCCTACCTATTTAAAATTTGTGTTATTTATCTAACAATAAGTATTGTTTTCAGAAAAGTTATTATGTAGCTAACGTTATTTCATTAGGCAAGAAAATAAAATAGTAATAGTGCACCAAAAACAACTTTATTGGGTACACATTTTGGTTAACACTATTTCACAACAAGATTTAGAACAGCGCAGGCACCGTTTCATCTTAATAATATCTACAATTTAATATTTTCTATGGAATGGCTAGCATAAAAACATGAGCAACACTGTTATATATGTATTATATTTGGAAAATTACTTACTTATAAGTATATCTAGCCAGCGTAGATGATACTTTATTTCGCAGAGGATAAAATTGCCGTATAGCATAAAAAGAGACCAAAGGAATGTAGCTACCTACCTATCAGGGACTCAATGTTCAACACAACTACATAGTGTGCAATAAGTCCTTAGAAAGCCTATAAAATGCTCTTGATGTACGGTAAGTTACTCGAAAGGATTACTTTCAGTTCATGGTGTTAGCAGATATAGTTGTAAGACAAGTGTTATATTATGACGCTGACAGAAGTACCTACCTAGGTACATAGGAGGATTGTCCAACATATTATTATCTACAGGTTATTCTTGTAGCACTAAATACTCAACAAATAGGTAACATAAAACTAGGTACCTAAGTAATTATCGAGTCATCGGTAAATTCGGTACTCAATACCATTATATCTGCTAACAAAAGAAAGACACCTCGGAAGAATGAAACTATGAATGTACATATTACAACAGGCATAAGCTTAGTAAGATTTCTTGAATCTACAGAAAACAATCTACTGCAATCAGATCTACTTCAAAATATAGCGATAATACTAGAAATAAGACAATATTCGAATGCTCTTGGCAAGGTCCGCTCCGTCAAAACTGAACAGACAAGGTACCTACTTGGCAATAATCTGAAAGAGACATTTAGATGCACAGAACAAAAAGCAGAACAAAACGGCTTCTGCACATCTAATGTCTCTTTCTACGTTTTGCCAAGATACTTGCCCATGACCCTATAGTGAAGTCAAATTCTGAACAGGAATGACCCTGCGTCATATTGTGACGTCATAACCGCCGGCTTAACCAATGAGGTAAGTTTATTAAAACTTCTCCAGGAACAAAGGTCAATCGAAGTCATTGAGGCATTACACCTATCTTTATAGAATCAAAATCAAGCTGTTGTAAAACCCACGAAACGTACGAACCCACTTTGCTACAAGGTAATGTTATGCGCGTTAGTGCGTAAACATGACAACTAGAAGGATCTGCAACGTTCAGTGGGCTCTCGAAACATTTATAGTTTTTGGGTGAGAATGCCACACAACCCTTCTTAGCATACCACTTATTCCCGAAATTATAATCACAATTTTTGGAAAAAAGATTGAAAAAATTTAAGGATAGGCGAATGGGACATACTTAGTTCCTTATATTACCAATACTAAAGTCGTAATTGATCTAGTACAATTTGTTTATAATTTTATTCTATTAATTTATAAAAATTACACGAAACACTTTTAATATAGACCTACCGAAATACATAGATAAAATAAATAAACTCTTTATTTCTACACCAGAAATAAATACAAACAGTGAGTAACATTAAGATCACAATATTATAGTACAAAACGACGGCCTCAGCGTTAAGGAGCGATAGAAACGATTTTCTATCTAGACTAGAGCTAGACTCGACGGTAATTGGTTATAAAGTTTTATTCTTTTCTTATTAAAGTTCACGATTCATCTTAATTTCGATCTACCTATCCTTAACTAAAGTTTCATTACAGATTCTATTTTTCAAGCGAAAAAATGACTTAAAGTTAATATTCGTTTAGTTCTTCTAAAGGCTTAAATCAACAGAATATCTATATGAATAAAAACTGAAGGATGTCTAACATCATCGAAGCTAACATCGGATAATTGCTGTAAACAATATTTTGCTACTCGAATATTGACACTGACACAAATAAGTAGCAATAACAATTCCACTAATCAATAGATACCTGTTCAATAAGAGTAGAACTACTTACAAAACCGATTGGTATCTATTTCCCCAAACCTCTTTAAACATTACATACCTATTAATTTGATGATTGGTCACTGTATCAGTAGATAACCATTAGGCCAATGTTCTCTACTTTCGATATAAATCACGTCACCAATGACGTCACCGGCTAGAAACGTATCCAAGCAATCGACGACCTCTATAAAACCTGTTACTTCCTAATTCCTTCGCAATTCAGGAACATTCTGGCAATATTATCCAGAACATTATACTGGGACATTCACAATTATCTCGCAGTGAGTACCTGCTGGGTCTCGTCATGGCTCAGGGTTGTCCACGCGCCGCGGAGCAGCCATCACCAAGCTGTCGTCGCTCGCGTATCGCTTGAGAGTTGTGGCGCTCGAATGACTGCAAAAATATGTACTATGTTGATGATAACATTCTAAAAGTACCCTACCTTCGTATAGACTACCTAATTTCAGTAGGTACCTACTGGCGAAATTTTAGGTATTTATTTTAAATATCTGTTAACTAATTTACCAAAAATCAGTAGGTGCTTCCTTTTTAAAGTAACATTGCTATGAAATATGAATTATATAGGCTCTCTTTTTATTATAATACTGATGATGCAGAATATATCAAACAAAGTAGACATACCTCGAAATGATGTTAATAAATAGGTAAAAAGATAAATAATATAAACCAATTATAGTACCTAATTTGTTGAGATACATAATAAAATTAAATAAATAGAACTAAAATGCGATGAACGCGTGGATATAGTAAAGAAATTTCTTGCTTGTTTAGTGACAAACCAGAATGTTACAAAGCTGTGACTAAAGCAGATTAATATCTACACAAATAAGTATGTATATCAGTCATTGTCTAAATCTCCTGTGAATGCCATATTTCGGTTATGAAAAGTCTACACTATTCAGCTTCATAAGGCGGCGCTAATTACCGTAAAAGTCAAGTAACAATGCAAGCAAAGTGTAATTAATATTGAGTCCAAAATAAGTAGCTACATGAGGACATACGGAGATTTTCAATAGCTATTCAATATGCGAATTAATTTGCGACGCGAAAATCTTTAGTCGTCACAGTATTTACAGAGATAATTTGTTGTGAGGTGTTTTAGCAATTATTTCATCGATGTTAATGAGTAAATATTAGAAAATTCAATATTTAAGGTGTGCTTCGATAATAATATGAGTAAATTTCGTGACAAAATAATTAAAAGATTTCAAAGACCACGTAAGTACATAGCATCCATCTATGACCATAATATATATTATATGCATATGACCATAATAATGCAGAGGTCAATCCTTCATCGATTTACCTATTCTTCGTTTTAAATCATTTCTTTTTCTGAATAAAGTAAAATATGCTCAATGCTCATTCTACCAAAGCTTGTTGTAATGAGCTACTCAGACAAGCTATTGCCCGCAGCTTTGCTTGCGCCTGGATTATCCATTAAAACAATTTATTACTTCAAATATGACATAACGTTTCATATATTTCCAATCATTATTTCACCCCCTTAGGAGATGAATTTCGTGAAATCCCTTCTTATTGCTAACTTATGTCATTTAAGAAACCTCTGTGCAAAATTTGATGCTTCTATATGTAAAAATGTAAATTATATTTTTACACTGTTTGACAGTCGAAATTACTCGCGACCGAAACCACGGGCGGAAATTAGTTAACCAATAATAATTATGTAAGACTAGTATTCCGCGCGCAGCTTGGCCCGCGTGGAATTGTGACTGTACCACAGTGTAAAAATTTCTTTTTTCAAATAAAAGTATTTCCCCCTTTTTACCCCCTTCGAGGAGGAATTTCCAAAAGTCCGCTCTTTGTGCTTCTCTACACTTTATAAGGAATGTTAACTTTCCACGTTTTGTTAAATGTTAAATTTCAACTTTCCACGTTCAATAGTCTCGGTGCGTTGTCCATCAGTAACGGAAGAGTTTAACATAATTCGCTCACCTAGCAGTATACACATACACATCTACTTTTTTCTTATTTTACAGAAATTAGGGCCAAAGATTTTACAAATGTTTGAAACAAAGTTATGAGTTCA